>JAYXIM010046242.1:0-254069 GCA_037575425.1 Anastrepha fraterculus
ACTAGCATTCCCCAGTGGGCTTCGCACCACCATACATAAAATGTTTTTCTATATTGAATCGTCTGGCGTGCTCCCCAATTGGTGTTTTATCGTCTTTTATTATTATTTTGTGGTAATCGGTGGGCATCAAATCTAGTGCCACTTTGAACAATTTCACCAATTCATTGTGTTGATGGAACATTGTTTGCAATTCATTCACGATTGATCTTCTCGTATTCGTCGAAATTGCACAGTGCTGATCTAATTCACGATTCTCATCACCAATAAAATATATTTGCAAAAATTGATGGTCACCATCTGGGAATGGTAGCAAAGACCCAGCTCTATGGTATATTTGACCTTGAATCTGTAAAGTTCGAGAAATATATGTAGATAACGGATCTGAATTTTTAAAAACATCGAACACAGGGACGGCACATAAATTAAATATGATATTGTTTATTCCAAACGAAGTAATAACCTTAAACGTCGGCATAAATCCATCTCTTATAATATTTGTAGCTCCAAAAGATGTCATTTGAAAGCATGAATTGTATTTTTTAATGTTTAAGAGGAAATGCTTCGACGTTGGTGAATTGCCAAAAACCAATGAATGCATAGGTTTTGGCGGAAGTTCTAGCACCGGCAATTTGACTTTCCCACCAGCACAGCACATACCAGGCGTTTAGTTTCTGAATTTAATTGCTTTGCAATGTATACATTCTATATTCATTTGGCCAATGTAGGCATGCATGCTGTAATCAATGGTGGCATCGTAATTGAAAGACGCGCGGTCCATTTGACGTATATCATAAACGGACGTACGCCCACGGCGGTTTCTTGGTGCTTCACTATTAACCGACTGATTTCTCCGTCTGTGTCGTTGTGTTTCCACTTAATTTCGTCGAACACGATCTTCTTCACTTTGTGATCACATAAAATGTCATAACTCAGGAACGGCTGCACCGATTTGAATTAAGTTGGCCATGTATCATGTTTTTAACGACAACTTGAAATAACTCAGGATCAGCAGTGTGGTTAGGAATTTCAGCTGATATAAGGCTATCGATTTGATCCGGAGTTATTTTATGTGCCAGCCAAATTAGTATATGTGCGTGCGGCAATCCCCTTTTCTGCCATTCGATGGAGTACATATGGCAACGCACCTCCCCAAATACATATAATTTCACAATTAAATCCATTAGTGCTTTACATTTTTGCCGAAATGGATACTCATGTGGTTCAAACACATCCTAGGGTTATCCAGGCCCACGTTTTGGTCTATATCTCACGACCCTAGTTACGGAGGGGCATTAAAAATACTCTATACTATAGAATCATCAACAGCTCCCATTTGCTACCCATATTGTACGAACACATCCTTAAGTTATCGGGGTCCACATTTTGGCCGATATCTCGAGACCCTAGTCACGGAGCAGCATCAAAAATACTCTATACTATAGAATCATCAGCAGCTTCCATTTGCTACCCATATTGTACAAACACATCCTAGGGTTACCCGGGTCCACGTTTTGGATTATATCTCGAGACCCTAGTCACGGAACGGTATGAAAAATACTCTATACTATAGAAATCATCAACAGCTTCCATTTGCTACCCATATTGTACAAACACATCCTAGGGTTACTCGGGTTCACGTTTTGGCCTATTTCTCGAGACCCTGGTATCCGATTCTTAAAATTTCAAAACACAAACCATCTACTGAATAGTCCAAACAAAGCCTAAAAATTTGGTTTACCCGGGTCCACGGTTTGGATTATATCTCGAGACCCTAGTCACGAAACGGTATGAAAAATACTCTATACTGTAGAAATCATCAACAGCTTCCATTTGCTACCCATATTGTACAAACACATCCTAGGGTTACTCGGGTTCACGTTTTGGCCTATTTCTCGAGACCCTGGTATCCGATTCTTAAAATTTCAAAACACAAACCATCTACTGAATAGTCCAAACAAAGCCTAAAAATTTGGTGTGGATAGGTGAGCCCGTTCTTGAGTTATAAGATTACCAAGGAAATGTATATATATAGATTATTCCAAAAAACAGGATATTATAGGCATTTCGTATGAGAGGAAACCATTACTCACATAAAATGTCAGGAACGGCTGCACCGATTTCAATTAAGCTTCACACAAACCACCTCCAAAGATAGAAAAGAACTCTAAAATTCTTGTGTTAATCGGTTCGGCGGCTCTTGAGTTATAATATTACCAAGGGAATGTAACTTATTTTTATGTATATAGAATGTTTGCTCGTCTTGCGCGTGGCATTCTTTCAGTACAATATATTACTAATTAAATGTAATAGCGAAATATTGAAAATTATTTAAAAAAACAGGATATTACAGGCATTTCGTATGAGAGGAAACCATTACTCACATAAAATGTCAGGAACGGCTGCACCGATTTCAATCAAATTGATCGTAGACTACACTGTTGTTGTTGGTCTTGAGGTTAAGCGGTTTTCTGTTGCACGTCGATACGGCGTACACTTTAGCGTTTACAAACATAAAACAAACAATTCACTTTTGCGGTACGTCCATAGCATTGGCATGTGCTAACAAATTCACAACAAATTAACGTCGTTTGCTATTATTATTTAAAAAAACAGTATATTACAGGCATTTCGTAACTCACATAAAATGTCAGGAACGGCTGCACCGATTTTCTTGCACGTGGTATTCTTTTAATACAATATATTAGTATTTGAATGTAACAGCAAAAGATTCAAAATTTTTTCAAAAAACAGTATATTATTATTTGAATGTAAAAGCAAAATATTGAAAATTATTTCAAGAAACAGTATATTACAGGCATTTTGTATGAGAGGAAACCATTACTCACATAAAATGTCAGGAACGGCTGCACCGATTTCAATCAAACTTCACACAAACCACCTCCTCAAAGATAGAAAGGAACTCTGAAATTTTTGTGTTAATCGGTTCGGCGGTTCTTGAGTTATAAGATTACCAAGGAAATGTAACTTCTTTTTATATATATAGATAGCTTTTATAAGGAATCATTTCGAACTGATTTTTAAATAAACGGGACAAGCGCATAACAGCCCCGCTGAAGTTTCAAAGCTAATAAACCTTGAAGGAATATAACGCTTGGTCGAATATTATTTTCAGAATTGTTGGAAGGGTTAAGTATAATATACCACTTAAACCAGTAAAACTATTAAAATCCAATGCCTACGACTAAAGTTGCTTATTAAAAATAAAATTTCCAATTAAATTAATTGCTAACTATGCAACGGTATTTCAATTTATGTAGGCAGGGTACAAAAACTTTAATTAAAATTAAACGAAAAACGGTTACTAGCCCACACTGTACGAACAGGTATCTACTGATAACGCGCTATCGGAAGTGGAATGACATAAACAAAAGCGAATGGTCGGCAATACAGACAGCGCACGCACGCTATGCAAGAAATATTGCAATACAAAATATTTTGAGCAGCTTTTCGATTAATTTATGTATGCAAGTAAATACTAAAAAGGCTGTAAATCATATCGTACGTTTGCTGGAAAAGTGTCATAATTTTTTTTACTTATAGATAAATATAAGAAATTTTCTTTCAGATATACATACTTATATTAATAAAGAAATTACTACCAGCTCTGCTTTTCCACTGTGGAGCCTGCAGAATCCATTATAAACATTAGGCGCCTTCCATTCGCCAAGCGTTAGCGGGTAGTGAACAGATGAAGAAACTGACACAAATAAACAAATTTTGGCAGCACTGAAAAGGAGCTGCTAAAAATTTCGTTTGAAAGCACTTGATGAATATTAGTAAGATCGCGTTCATACAAAGCAAATTTGTATTTTGTACTTCCCAGAATTCTTATTAATACTCTTCTTAAATCTAAATTCATTACAAGCATTACGAGCGCTCCTATTGAACGTGGTTTTCGTGATTTTTTTAAGAGATCTCAAATTCTATCTTTATAGATATCTCAGTTTCAAGGAAAGAATTTTCTGTACTATTTAACTCTATCTTTTAGTTAGTTAGAGGTAACTTTGTAATTTTGATTTTAATTAAATTCTTGAAATAAAAAATAAATAAAATAATCGCTGACCTATAGAATTTCGTTGCTGTTATTTTCACATGCAAATTTTTCGTAAAGAAAAAAAACTGCGAGCAGAGAAGTGGCGAATCGAAGGCGCCTATTATCTCATTACAAGAAAGTCAGGTACCTAAACCTAAAACCAGATTGACATTTGCAGAAGAGTGCATACTTGGGGAAGATGAATAGGAAAGCGTAATTTTTCCCTATGCAAAAAAGTCAATGTGGACGGATCAGATGATTGCCAAATGAATTGGCATGATAAACGGAAGCAAAAGGAGAAGATAATGGCTCGTAAGGCTCGGAGAAGGTTCTGTCATGGTTTGTACTGCCATTAGATTCATTCATTCATTAAATTCACAAAAGTGAATGGTGTCAAGTATATAGAACTTCTAGGCGAAGTACTTATTACGTTTTTTGAAGCTAATTTCGATGAGGAGTGTATTTTTTAGCAGTCGTTCATACCTTCTAAGCCACAAAAGAGTTTGGAAATGTATGGGCAATACCTTCTCAATCGGTTTTCAAAAATGGAAGACAGTTTAATAGCGCTAAAACTCTCAGAAGTGCGATTATTGTTAGATGGTCAAAAATTGTTCAAAATATTATAAAAGATTCAAATCGTTGCCTCGACGACTTCAACAATTTATAATCAAAGGAGAATCCAACACAAGCTACTAAGCTTCAAATTATAAACTAACCCTAAGAATAATACATTTTTCGTTCCATAGAGTTCACTTTTCTTAATAATGAATTTAAGTTTCGTGAAATGTCCGCTTATTTCTGGATATTTTAAAAAAATTTATCATTAAAAGTTTAAATATTGAAAACATAGATTGTTAGCCCTAAACTGATAATAAAAATATAAGAAATTTAGTTGGTCTTACAATTCTTTTCGTGTAGTGTAGTAAACCCAAAATTACGAATTCTCCATATTCAAACATGCACCCTAATTGCGTAATTAACAAATTTATGAAATCAAAAACGAGAAAACGAAATTGAAAAAAAGAGAGGAAATGGATCGTGGATTAAACAAGACAAAAATAAAAATAAAAAAAATTTCAATTATTAATTTAATTAAAAATTGCACAAAAATAGCACCAAAACTAAAAAAAGAAAAGGCTTTGGTGAATTCGAATAGTTTTCCTTTATTTGAGGCCACAGCGAACGAAGCTCCGTACCCCGGAAAAATGGGCCCATCTACACAGAGATTCTTACGGCCTGTCTAAATTTTCTTGCAATGCCAAATTTCTCTCCATTTTTCTATTTTCACAGACCAAATCAAATGCTATTTAAAAAAATAAATGAATAAATAATTGGTGCATACACTTCTGTTAGGTGTTGGGCCGAGCTCCTCCTCCTCTTTGTGGCGTGCGTCTTGGTGTTGTTTCACAAATGGAGGGAGCTTCAGTTTTAAGCCGACTACCAACGGCAAATGGTTTTATGAGGAGCTCTTTTATGGCAGAAATACACTGGGAGGTTTGCCATTGCCTGCCTAGGCAAAACTTTAAAAACTTGAAATATAAGATTGTTAAAAAAAAATAAAATAATTTTGAAAATGAGTAACACAAAATCGTCCGGTTATGGATATTTGCCTTTATATATTTGATCCTTTCAATATGCGCATGAAATTCTATTATATGGTAAATTGAGGTTAGAGTCTCTTATTCTTTTCCGCTTCTATATTGCCAACGATCCATTTGACGGGCTGTAGCGCTTCGCCTGAAAGATAAAAACATTGCGAAAGTCTTTGTTAATAAGCGTGCGTTCATATGTTTGTAATTTGAGGTATTTTGTGGCTGCTACCAATATTATCAGTGAATAAGTTGACTTTCTGTCTCAGTATTTTTGTTATTCATGAAGTGTTGATGCCTTTTTTTTCTTGCAAGCTATGAATTACGGCGATTACGACAATTTAAGTGGGAGAATTAATCAATATTTTTAACTAACCCAAGCTAATTTTTAAATCTACTTACTTACATTCATATATATATAAACATACTCTTAACGTTTTTCCTTAATTATATATTTTTAGATGCACTTCTTGCCGATCTACAAAGCAGCGTGCCAGGCAGCCGCCAGCCACAGTATAATACCTCAAATGTCAACTACGGCGATAGCTCAGGTTATGGAAGTTTGCGGGGAAAGGCAGTGCCACCACCCGTAAGTGTTGCACATATTTTGTCAATTTTATTTATTAATTTACTTACTAAATATAAATCAAATATTTAATATATAATTTACGCCACAGGTAGTACATCAAGAACACTACAGCGTTACGGAGAGAACTGCGGTGTCGCCAACGCGAAATGTTGGTGGTTACAATGGCTTAGTAGCGGGAAGCGGAGCGTCTCCGGTTGGTCAGTCGTACAATTATCAAAATCAGGGTTCCCTTGGACGAACAGGTGGTGCTTACAACGGCACTTCGGCGCAGCAAAACTCTAAAAACCTATCAGAATTAGATTCACTGTTGGAGGACTTGAGTAATGCGAGATACAATAGTAATTATGAGAAAAAAGGTAATAACTTCAACATTTTAATAATGTAATAATGATAGTGTTTTCGGGTATAATGCAAAGTCTAGGCCGAGTTGTATTTTGCAATAGTGCAGTGAATTTAGATTTTTTCTTTCACATGGAAGCTCCCATAGTTTTGAATATTCGAGCAGTAGATGGTTTTTATGAGAAGATTTGTCGTAGCAAAAATTGCCCTGAGAGGCTTGAACTCTCGACCTTTGAATTAATTATGGACAGCCACACTCGGTAACAACTGAAATACAATAAAATACATTTTTTTTTAATTCAACAAACAATAATTTTCTTGACACAAGTCTTATATAAGTTTTGAACTTGTAAGTGACCCCTGTATACTTACCTATAGAAAGGGCAAAAGAGAAAAATCATAAATTATACTAATCACTAAAACTGGACTGATTTCGCATTGCACGTTAATTTCCCCTGGATTGGTAGAAAGAAAGAATTCTACGCTAAAAAAAATGAAATATCATTTTCGGACTGGCACTTGCTTAACCCAGTTGTTTTTCAACAATTGATGTTATACTCTGGGACATATTCAACTATTTATTTAACTCCAATATGCTCCATATGTACAGTGTAAAAAAGTCCAACGAGGGTCTATTTGATTGATTTTGTACATAAATGAAGACTATTTTGTACTGGGAGTCCGGTGGCAGAACTAGGAAAACCGAATTACTAATGAATTATTTCCATAACCATTACAAAGAAAACAAGTGCGGATTTTACTTTTTTATTTTAATTATTTCCTCTAAATGTTGCTCGTTACGTCTGATACACTCTTGGAATCTGGCCGCTGTGCTCCACGCCACTCGGTGGAGAAGTGATGTCGGATGTCATTAACCTCGCGAACGATATTTTCTTTTAGTGTTGAGATTGTCGATGTGGTTGTTTCATAGACTTTATTTTTGAGCTACCACAGAAAAAAGTCCAAAGGGGTAAGATCGGGCGACCTGGGTGGCTAGGATATGTCACTAAAACGGCTTATCAGTTCGTTAGGGAGAAAGGCCATGAAGCTCTGGCCACGTGCAGCATAGAGCCATCTTGCTGAAACCATTTGTGTGTGTACTTGAGAAAGGGTGTTCTCACATTATTGACAGAAAATACTCGTGGAGCATGGGCCGATAAGAGATACCGTACACAGAAATTGCTTGCCCTGGACGAATTCTAAAAAAATGGTCGAAATACTCCTCTGCTTGACAATGTACAATGCACCAAACCATTACTTTGGGACTGTCAAGTGGATGTGGATTGATTAATAGTGGTTTCTGTCCTTTAAGTGACCATCGACGGCAATTTTGCTAATTTACATTTCCGTTTTAATTGAATTGGGTTTCATCACTCCAAAAAAAAGCGTCCACCGTACGAAATCGGCCCAACATTGCCTCGTAAAAATTTTGAAGCAAATTGTAATTGTTATGCTTATGCGTTGGCACGATTTGGATTTTCAAGGGGTGATGTCTAAGATCCTTTCTCAATATTTCATACATCAAAATTCAAACTGATCTATGAATGAAGTTTCGAACCTATTTCTTTCGCACGCAACTCAAAAATTATTATATTGTACACAGATGTTTTTTATTGTTCCCAATAAACTTAGGTTAGAGGGTTACAATATTGTGCAGTATATTTGCCGGTGGCATACATTTTGTTACTGATGTAGGATAGACCTATTAATGGCAGCTAAACTATTTTCAATTTTTTTCTATTTTGTTTTTTTTTAGAAAAATGTGTTTTAGATATTTTGTCCACTTAGAAGTTACCTGCTTTTTGGTTTCTAAATAATATAAAAATAATAAGTTGCCAGTAATCTAGCGGGTTCTCTATAATATTTCCATTTTTCAGTGTGCAGTACACACCCCCCTTATGCTTGTGATTTTAAGTTTAGAACCGTTTTTCTCTACAATACAAGCTATTGGTTGATTATTGAAAAATATATTCAATATAAATATTTTGACTTTTTTATTTGTAGAAAACATAGTGCCAACGAGTTACAACTCTATCTCCAAGTATAATACCTATAATTCAAGCGATGAACGGCCAACAATTGATAGTCTGCTTAGCGAAATGGACAATGCCTCGAATTATGCGGTACCAAATGGGTAAATACTTAAAATCAAATATTTTTATTTTAACTTTAGTATTAATTATTGAATACACCATTTAGTAGCCTTACCAAGTCACCGACACCTGGGCGCCACGTTAGTATTACCGTGCGTGAGACAAAAACTGAAGCTTTTGCACCGGAAGGACCAGGTAAACTGAGATGCCTTATTTTAAATATCTGACATCGGTTTTAATAACCCTTTTATTCTATTTTTTTTTAAGTTGGTCTTGTTGAGAAGGAAATCGTGCAACATAAGGACACTTATTTGGGAAACCAAGCGACACCATCTGGATATGCCTCTTCTGCCACTAAAGAGTTGGATGACTTAATGGCATCTCTATCTGATTTTAAGGTAAGATAAACCACTCTGGTGATTCTACTATTAATTTGCTATTCTCGCCAGGCGAAAATATATTTATGTGCATCTGTAAGCAGTTAACCTAAAACGAATACTGTTGCATGCAACAGCCTATACGTTCTATCGTCCAAGCTCATTATACCTTGAATAAAATTTGGCATCAAAATGGGTCCATTTGTTACCCAAGACCTAGGAAATGTAGATAGCCGCTGGAATAGTAGCAAATGGGAAAAGTAATCCCACCAGTTTCTACATAACGATAATTTTCAAAAGCATGATATATAAATAATGAAAATAACACATGACATAATGTCGAAGGAAACAAAAAGATTATTTGAAAAAGGTTTGAAAATAGGCGTGACACAGACCACTCTTACATAATAGATCAAACTTCAGAAATACACTGCACACAAGCTCGTTGTTTGATCGGATATTGTTGTTGTTGTCGTTGACAGTGCGGTGTAGTTATCGTCTGACTCAACTAACAGGTTGGGCCCAGAGGAAGAGAGGTACTAGGTGAGTGAATTTAAGAGGACATGTGAAAAGGTGGTTAGTGTCGTGCGGGTTGCCTTCACATGCTGGACATATGTTTAGTATGTCGGGGTCGATTCTGGATAAGTAGGAGTTTAACCTGCTACAATATCCAGAACGTAATTGTGCCATGGTTGGAGCTCTTCGTCTGCGATTGGTGGTTGTTGGACTCCGATAACGGCATTCGGGGGTCGGGAGTTTAAGAGGCTGAGAGTCTCCCGATGAATGTCGTTTATGGCATGTCTGTACACTGCCCGATCCAGTAGCTGTCTGTTTGTTTTGTCTAAGATCTCGTCCGCGTAGTTGAGGAAATGCATTCTGATGTGTCTGGGAGATGGCTCAGATTCGAGCAGGTGTTTGCATGAGTGAGGCCTCTAGGAAGTGTCTGCAGGGGTGCTTCCAACAGTAACAGCAGCCTAGAAGGAATTGCTTGCTGCGAATTTTACTGTGCTCCTTAACCGGGAGCATTTACTTAAAGAGCCACGTTGGGAAAGTGTAGATATGCAGGCAAGATATTAGGAGGCATCCTGTGGCTGTTTTGACAGGTCCACCGCGAACATCAAATGTTGTCATTATCCATGCATCCGCACCATGGGATAGCACTGGTATAATAAGATATACTTATATCTAAAATGTGGATTTTGTTCATCGAGAAAAGATTTTATTGCTCAAATGCGCACAGTTCTATTGCGCTACTCCAGTGCCAAGTGAAGTGATTCTGCCCACTTTTCTTCTTTTATATACATAGCTGGCAATTTAGGATTTTCATCTTTTTTATAGATTTCACTCCGGGCAGCATAGAACCGAATGGTGGAATGAAAATTTCCATAATTCAAGTCACGTCAGTTGCCAAGATACCATTCTTAACGTTAGAGAATGGTTTTTCGGTCGCGAATTCAAGTGTAAACTGGCGAATCTACGGTTTTCCGCTTTTCATATCGGGCAGCATCGTAAGGTCCTTATGCTTTTGTACTCTGTGTGCAGTTGCATTATTTATATTATTTGCTGTTTCGGTACACTGAAGCCCTCAGATTTTTCAATTTGATTTGAAGGTATTTTGGCCCACTCGCGGACAATGGCTTTTTTCAGCGCCTCGAGACTGGTGATCTTTTAGTTCGGTCCTTGCTCACCAATAAATGGCCTAAAGAGAATAATCCATCGGATTCGCGTCTGGTTGATTTGAGAGGCGTTATAGAGTTCGGATCGCTGTTTTTTAGCCATTATTGGTTCACTCGAGCTTTGTGATACGGTGCCGAGTCCTGTTGAAAGGTCCATGATCTGCCACCGAAATGTTTGTCTGCCCACGACTTCAATGCAATCTCCAAAATACTTTCCTGATAATATTTCGTACCTTGACGCCAGGCTCGTTGAAAACGATTGGAGAGCGCCCATCTGCGGTTACAGCGGCTCAAACCATTACCTGTGGCGGGTACTGCCTCCTGGTGGCCAATCGAAGACGCAAATTCTCGTATGAACGGTCGGTCAAATAAACCCTATCGTTTTGGGAGTTAACGAATTGCTCAATTTGAAAATCTTTCTCGTCAAAAAACACAATGTGCGGAGATTGCGAAGCAACTCCTTTGCTCTCTCAAGTTTGACTTGATGCTGCTTTGGTGTGAAATTATGCGCCTTTTGAATCTTGTAAGGCTTGACTTAGAGATAATTTTTCAGTATGCGACGGATGCTACGGTCAGATATTTTCAGCCTTTCATGTGACGTTGCAGCCTTTTGATGACCACCTCCATGGTGGATGGTGCGATAAACAAAAACTTGATTTACTTTAAGGTGCTCGAACTCACGAACAATCGCTGGTTGTGGTTTTCCGGTCAAGTATAATGCATGAAATCCATTACTTATTTTCTTTTTTCGCTTTTACTTTCGGCAAAATGCCTCCACGCGCTTGTAAACAATACTCTGGACCGTCATTTAGCCAACTAACAGACAGCTGATGCCCGTGTACCAGCTGCGCGAGCGGTCTGAAGTTAGTTACACTTCAAGTGGCGGACTCTGTACAATAGTACGAAATGTAAGAAACTCATGGTTAGACCGTCAAGTTGCAGTGATTTTGAAGGGTCAGCTGATTTGCTGACGTAATCGGAATAAGGACAGATGTCGGCAAAAGCTGAGATTGTATCGCTTTTTCACTGCGAGGAATCTCCAGCTTTTTCCCACTAAATCTACGGCGACGTTTTTTACCACCTGGACGAAGGAGGTCAAACTGCATATAAAGGTGAAAGAAGACTGTAAACAAAATCTTGGGTTTCAAACAATCCTTTTCAATACATACAACCGCAATTAAACGCTAACCCGGTACAAGTGATTCAAAGCTTCATAACTATCTGAATACTGCCATGAGGACTGCCACGGGGTGTCTCCTGATATCTCCCCCGCAACACTTTAACAACTCTCCATGCTTCCGGCTAAATAGCAAAGTAAGATGTTCAGCAAGCAATTTTTGCTGGGGTGCTACCGCAACCAGCCTGCTTTTGCCCAAGATTAGCGTTTGTACCCCGTTTCGTTAGTACAACTCATATCACGGATGAATAGAGGAACGGACTGGTATGGCTTAATCATGTTTTTGTGAATTTTCTTTTTTACTTTTACACAAAGTTCTGTAATGTTATGAAGATGTGAAAAAATTGTGTTTAATTATTTTCCCCCCATTGCAACATTTTGAAAATTCGTTTTATTTTTTTTACCGATCGCAAATCAAGAATGCTGGGAAAGCGTGAGTCACTATTTATATAGTGACCATTGTCCACCTCCACATTTGAGTGTAATTTATTTATGTTTTTTACAGTTACTAAGAATTGAATTAGCTCGTGACAATTTTCGTGGGATGATTTTTACAATTTTTTAAGTGGATTATTAAGAAAAGGAATCGTTTACCACAAGTTCTTCCATTTCTGGGGGTGATGTTCCATCGTTCGCCAGTGTGAAACGCTGATAAAACGAATTTAATTGCATACGTCCTTAGCTCAAGGCAGGATTTCAAGGATGTCGCCCGTTTTCTGTTATGCTGTACACACTTTTTTGGGTGTTTGGCCGAGCTCCTCGTCCTGTTTGCGGCATGTGTCTTGATGTTGTTCCACAAATGGAGGAATCTACAGTTTCAAGCCAACTCCGAACGGTAGATATTTTTATGAGTAGCTTTTTCATGGCAATACACTCCGAGGTTTACCATTGTCTGCCGAGGGGCAACCGCTTTTTAAAAACAATTTTTCATAATATTTGGTGTTTCACCGAGATTCGAACCTACGTTCCTCTCTGAATTCCGAATGGTAGTCACGCACCAACTCTTTCGGCTACGGCGGGATCACAATTAGTTTATCAAAATTTTAAAAAGATAGTGTCGAATTGCCAATAAAAGTTTTAAAATATTGCAATTTAGTCAATATTAAATCGAAAGCACTTTATGAGATCGTGACAAATGAAGACTCAAAGCTCTCAACATAAATAAAACATTGGGACAAATTTCAATATGTTTAGCACACAGAATAAAATCGATATGTGTGCGATCAGAGTAATGAAAAATGTAAGAAAACAAGGAAAAACTAAATATTTAAAAGCTATCCATAACGTATCAAAAACTCATACGTCTCAGCGAAATTAAGCCTTTCCTCTCATCAAACGAACATAAGACTGAACTAAATTTGCAAGTTATAAGGCAGGCAGTTCGATACAGGCCGTTTAATAGCAATACGAGGGGTGCCTTTTATATTTTATGTCGGGATTAGAGAACAAAAACAAATTTTAATCATCGAAAATCACTTTATTGTTTTTCAAAATATTCTCCATGAAGATCTATACACTTTTGCATGCGTTTGAACCAATTGTCGAAGCACTTTTGCCACTCTGAATGAGGTACCTCCAAAACATGCATTCTGAATGCCGCAACCGCTTCTTCAGGTGTCGAAAAACGTTGACCTCTCAGTTTGTTTTTTACGTACGGGAATAAAAAGAAGTCATTCGGTGCCAAGTCAGGACTATACGGCGGATGACCCATTAATTCGATGTTTTGGGTGCTCAAAAATGCAGTTGTTTGAATTTACTGTTCTGCGTTGTTCTAGTGGTACGGTTGCGACATGTCCAGTTTTTCCGAAAAAGTAGGCGACCATTTGCTTGGAAGTGCTTCGTGCGTGAACAACTTTTGTTGGATTTGGCTCATCTTGAAACACCCATACAGTCGACTGCTGTTTACTTTTGGGCTCATACGCGTAAATCCATGATTCATCCTGTCACGATTTTTTGAGCATTTCCTTCGACCAATCGACACGAGCCTTTTTTTGAGCGATTGACAAATTGTGTGGGATCCAACGCGAGCAAATTTTTTTGACAGTCAAATGTTTATGCAATATTGAATGTATGCTGGTCCCACTAATGCCTAAGATTGTCTCAATCTCACGATAGGTCACATGACGATCTTGCAATATCAGTTCGCGCACAGCATAAAAGGTTTTCGGAACAACAACTGATTATGGACGACCTTCACGAAATTCGTCTTGGAGTGAACTACGACCAGGATTGAATTCACCATACCATCGATAAACACTGGTCCTTGATGGAGCTTCATCGCCAAAAAATGAATTAAGTTCATCCATGCAATGTTGCTGAGTTAATCCACGTCGAAAGTTGTAAAAAATAATCACACGAAAATGTTCACGATTTAATTCCATTTTTGGACCGAGATGAATCTTTTAAGTCACTGTAAACAACACAAATAGCGCTGGTATTTCAAAACGTTCTGAGTACGTAAAAGCCAAATAATGTCAAACTTTGCGATATAGCTGTCAGTTACCAGATTGCAACACCAGGATTGCCAAATTCTGACATATAAAAGACACCCCTCGTAACAAAGCAAAGAACAGAACAAAACAAAAATGCTGCAATTAGCAAGAAGAAACCTCTTGCGTCGAAACTAAAAAATGTGTTATAGACGGGATGCTCTTCAGAGCGAGGAGTAGGTCTAATATTTTGGACAAAAGATAAAATGTGTACATTAACTGTTTGAACTTGTAAGGCACAAAATAAATGAAGTTTGCAAAAAAAAAATATAATAATAATAAAAACATAAAAATATTAGTTCCTATTATATTTTCCTAGAGTGTACTTTTATATATGGCCACGTGATTGCCTTATAAGTTTATAGAATGAAGGAAATTATAAAAATTATTTTTTTTTTTAATTATACTTCTTAAAAAACTAATAAAGTAATTCCAACACAAACAACAAAAAAAAAAACACAGATGAAAAATACCATTTTAACAAATGCCTGCCAAACTTTTTTGATTCTAGATTTAATACTTCCCGATTAAAATACTACAAGGTAGC
This sequence comes from Anastrepha fraterculus, assembly GCA_037575425.1. Lineage (NCBI taxonomy): Eukaryota > Metazoa > Arthropoda > Insecta > Diptera > Tephritidae > Anastrepha > Anastrepha fraterculus. The sequence continues at coordinate 14,931 of JAYXIM010046242.1, forward strand.
CCAAAATTGATCATTATTTGAGAGATGAAAATCTTTTTTTTAACTTTAGTGCGTGGTACCCTTGCGAATGTTTAATGTGGAATACAAGGAGAAATCCAAAATAAACAAGACTGAGCTAAAATAGAAACGACAGGAGCTTTGTTCTGATAACTTCGAGTTTATTTATTCAAGACAGTCCCCTCTGGCCTCGATACACTGTTTTGTGCGATCTAAAAGCTTTTTGCAAGAGCGTTTCAGGTCATTGACCGGAATGCCCTTCGGTAAAAGCCTTCTGGATGGCCTCTACGGACGCAAAACGTTTTCCTTTCATGGCCAAATGCAATTTTCCAAATAGATTGAAGTCGCAGAGGGCCATATCAGGCGAAAACGGTGAGTGATTGACGGTTAAAATGCGATTTCCAGTCAAAAAATCAGTCACCAGAGTGGATCGATGAGATGGTGCATTATCATGCAATAAGCGCCAGCTTCCTCTTTCGCTGTATTCAGGGCGAATTCGACGAATGCGATGCAACAAACGCTTCAAAACGCCAATGTTAAAAATTGCATTGACGGTTTGTCTCGTTGGCAGGAACTCCTAGTGGACAATTCCCTTGGAATCGTAAAAACAAATGAGCATCGATTTGATTTTTGACTTCTCCAAACGCGATTTTTTGGGTAGTGGCTCGTCTGGGGCCTTCCATTCGGCACTTTGACGCTTAGTTTCAGGTTCATGTTGGAAACACCATGTTTCATCACCAGTTACAATGTTGTAAAGGAAGTTCTCGTCTTTTCTCGCCTCTTTAATGATGTCTTTCGAATGTTGAATTCTGAGCAATTTTTGGTCCTCAGTTAACTTGTGCGGAATGAAATGTGCATAAACCTTTCGTAAGCCCAAATCATCAGTTAAAATGCGATAAATCGATGTTTCGGATATATTCAACCTCGATTCCATGAATTTCAACCATGATTGCGGTTCGTTTTTGATAAATTGACGAACAATTTCGATGGAGTTTTCGGTGATTAATGATTTTGGGCTTTTAAAACAAAACTTGATTTTAGCTCTTTGTTCGAAACTCATTTTTGTACCGATCACACTTTAGACTCAATAACTTCGCTTTCACTAAACCGAATGTTACCAAGCTTTCACTGGAAGTCAGCTAAGGATTTAACTTCCAACGCATTAACTCATTAAAAAGATGGGGCCTTCAAAAACATTTTTATGTGGTTTTACTTTTCATGTCTCTAGAAAAGCTTATAGAATATTAAAGAAGAGTAGCTGACCCGTACGAGTGATTAATGTATCAATAAGTAATTGCAGTTATTTATCAATGAAAGTACATTTGTTTTAAGAACATCAGAATAGGCTGCCCTATATATTGTTTTAAATTTTACAAAACTTCTTCAAAAACAATATTTGGTGTAATTAATTTATTATCAATTTTTTTAACTTATATAACTGCCTTTAATACGAACATAAATATCGTGGAATCTGCTTAAATTATATAAATCTACTTAAATATGCACTTAGTTCTGCCATAAGCTCTGTTGCAGGTTAAGTTCGTTGTAAATATGAAATCATAATACGTTTTTAAATGTACATAGTCAGTTTAATTTAATCATGTAAATATTAAAGAAAAAACTTTTAAATTTTCATCCGAAATGGTCACCATTTTCTTTTACACAAGCCTTTAAACGATTGGACGCCCTTCGACTATTTCAGAACGCACACTTTCCATGTATATTGACGTCATTGCTTAAGCCAATGAATGTTTGAGACTGTCCAAATTTCTGTGAGGTCTTCATGTTCTAAAATTCTGACCACAATATGTAGTCCAATGGATTCATATCTGGAATTCCAGCCGACCAATCTTCTGCGGCTATGAACCCAGGAATATTGTGTTTTAGTCACTGTTCCGTGGTTTTCGCTCTATGGGTTGGAGTGGGATCTTGCTGGAGGATCCAACGCTCACCAGTGAAGAGAGTACTGCTGAACTGCTTCACCACGCCTTCTGAGACATCCTCCTGGTACACTTTTGCCTCGGTCTTAACCCCTTTTGCGCAGAAACGAAGAGATATGACGTATTTACAGGACTCTCCCCATCAAACTATTACGGAGGCTGAATGGTGCTTATTAAACACTTCTTCAACAGTGAACATTTTCTCATCTGTGAAAATAATATTTATTTTCATGGCCGTTGCTTGCATTTGTCGAGTCTAATTTTCTTCAAGCGCGTTGTGAAAAGATGACCAGTTGAGCGAGGGAAGGTTTTCATGTGGAGATCATTTCTAATTAGTCTTGCCATAGATCTGGTCGATCTATTTATTTCCCTGGACATGATTTTCTGCTTTCTAATAGGATTACTGCGAATTTTTTCTCATCGACTTTTATGGCTGCCACGCGAGGACGACCACTAACTTTTCTGATTGTCACTTCAGACGTTTGGGAAAAACATTTGATCGTGTGGTAAATAAACATTCTCGAATTATTAAGTTTTCTCAGTAAGTCGTAAATCTCACTTGCACTTTTACCGCACTTTTGTAATGCAATCATTGCAATACGAGTTTCCTTAGCTCCCCATTCCATTGTTAACATGCGAAATTTGCCACGCAATTGAATATAATTTAGACAATGCATACGAACAAAAGCAAAAATAACGGAACTTTGTTGGCGAATTTGTTCTCGCCGTCTGCATTGTAAAATTTGTCACAGAATCTATGGCAAGACTAAATATATGGTATATTTAATCCAAATTTATTCATTTTTTACGTACGGGGCAACCCTTTTTAAAATTTTGCACTAAATGCCTTTCATTCGCTAATATTTCACTTTGCTGATAACTTGTGTATTTAATTCACTACATTTTAAACAAGTTGCCCTATTGAAAAAAATTACCTTAACCGGTGACGCTGGCCTTGAAAATAGCGTTTCAATCATTGGATTTTTGCCCGATTCACCGTCTGCTACCGTAGACAGTAGACGTTACGCTACCGGAAGGATCCGGATTTATATCCGGCAGAGGACTGTCACTCTCGCAGCATTTCTAGTATATGCTTCTATTGTTACAACAATAGCAACAACATTATCAGTATTTTTATTAACATATGAACTTTTGTTAAGTAAATAATGTTTTACCATACAAAAATATGGTTTGTCCTCGCAATCTTTTTTGAGTTCGCATAAACAAGGTATCCATATATAATAATATAAAAATAATATAATATAATATGCAAAATATAAATGATAAATCGCTGTGTTGTCACGCGCACAAGAACATAAAAAAAAATAAAATTGACGAGGTTATTAAGAATCGCTTAAAATGTTCAATGCAATGTATTATATACGTACATATGTATGTATGTATGTATCTATATATGTACATATATAAGCGATATTTTATAGATACCCGTCCACATATAATATATACGCCCCATGTGAGATATATATATGCGAGATGTTTGCGAAAAGTAAGGCGACTTTTTATTTCTCTCGAAAGATATTTATTTATTCATCAATATCTATTTTATCCCCTTCAATATAATACCCCTCAGATATGTATATTACGCTTGTGCCAACGCTATTTCCAATCCTCGAACTACTTCTGGCCAAAAGCCACTTTGGTATGGCCTGAGCTCTTCCAACGATGCGGATTTTATGTCCTTAGTTGAAGCAAATCACTATCTATACTATAGGTATTTTCTGTTTTGGGAATAAGAAAAGTCCGATAAAAATACGGTCTTATTTTGTTACAAAAAATTCAGATATTTTAATCTGTTTTTTTTTGTTGAAAATATAATATATTCCAAGACAACAAAACAAACAAAAATTAAAAAAAAATAAAATCGAATGTACTATACGTTTCCCGCGAAATTTGAAAAGACACCTTACTTATTGAACTCACTTTGTGTACGAGTATGTACATACATATGTATGTGCTAACAAGCATCACCACTTTGCCGTAGCCGAATGATTAATGCGTGACTAACATTCAGAAGTGCACAGGTTCGAGTCCCATTGCATGAAATATCAAAATGATAGAAACAGTTGAAAAGGCTTATCATAAAAACCAGCTTTGTAGGTCCATCTATTTGTGAAATAACATAAAGACACACACCACAAATAGGAAGAGGAGTTTGGGCAAACACGCAATAAAGGGTGTAAGCGCCAATTACATAATATATAAGTATATATGATATATTAAGTTTTTTTTTCAGCTGGTCTAAAAGGTTACAATAATACTCAGAATTAATTTATACCAGTTTGCAAGTAATCCACAAAAAAATTTCCTTTCACATCCAAAAAAACTGATGCTAACATCTTCTTGGCCGAATTCTTTACACAAACTCGTTTCGGAATCGAAGAACCAGGTTCACACCACTCTTGAGCCTCTTGTTTTGATTTATGATCATGGTCTCATCCATAGTAATGAATCGATGCACAAAATCCATTTTATCCTTTCGAAAACGCTCCAAATGTTGCTGAGAAAATCGCATTCGAATATGTTTTTGTTCCATTGTTAGCAAATGCGGCACCCATTGTGCACACAGCTTTATGAAACCCAATACTTCAGTCAAAAGATTGCTTACACTGCCCCATGAGATCCCTAGAGTTTCATTCCCATGGCAGCCGGTTCTACGTTATCGGAATAACTCGGAGTTTTCCCGACCAAAGGCTGCCGCCCCAGTAAACTAGCCCTGTCTAGTGAACCGTTTATCATGTTTATCTCTAGGGTTTCTACTAAATCTCTTTCAATCGGATTTGGACGTGGATCGTCTTTAAGGGGCTTGTACGATAACGTTTAAATTCAGCAACCCATCTTTCTATTGTATTAATTGATCACGAAAAGTCCTTCACACTTTCAAGATTCGTTCATAAATTTCCTTTTACTTTTAAAAATAAAATAAATAATAAAAATTCTAACACTGCATTGTAGAAAATACTGTGACACGTCGATACTAAAGGGTTTGTAAACCATTGAATGTATTGACAGATTCAAATGAAACTTCACATACGTTCATATGAAGAGTGTACCAACATAACAAAAAAAAATTATTTGGCTAGTACCAAGGCCTCTTTTAGCGAATCACAAAACTTATTGAACAACTTAGTATGTTTCGGACACTTCACACTTCATATGCCTTAGGTAGAAATGATAGTACTTTATTAATGATTATCCCTTCTCGGTTTATTTCCACGGTTTCAAATAGATTTTCTTTGGTTCTGTGCATTTCTCTGTTAATTTTTATGTTAGCGATCGGCCAAAAGTTCTAAATACGGCTGGAATTGGGCGCTTGGTTAGGACAAGTAAGAACTTCTATTGTTCTGAAACATACTTCAGAGATATATTTCGGATCATTATCGAGGTAAAAATTTTATTTAAGTGACATGTCTTTGTCGGTATATAACAATATCACATTTCTTGTGCTGAAGTACTAATCCTTGCAGTAATTCAGGGAGCATTATATTCGCGCTGCCTTCTACATGATTTACAGTTGTTCGTAATATTTAGGTTCAATCTTTTCCTTATTATTCCTATTCAATTCGAATCTTTCAGGTTGTAAAGGTGGCGTAGAATGAATCGTCCTGTCGGAGATTATAATATTTGACACTTGTGACTTGAGACAGCTGCAGTACACAAAAAGACAAGCAATGCAGCGCGTAAAGATCAAAATAAAGATTTCCATCACTCAAAATATTTGGTTTTTAGTTAGTAACCAAGTTATTCAAAAACAAAATTATTATTAATGTCGCGTCACAATGTACTTTGATCCCTTAGAGAGAGAGCGTTTGCCATTTTCAGTCTCCAGTTGAGGAGGATTTCGCCTAGTCACGTCTGGCCTTCCTGTCCATTGACAGTCTTGGCTTTTTTGCTGTTCGTTGAATGACTAATCTGGTTTATACCGTTATTTTTCTGATAATTCTTTGACTGAATTCGAGTTATACTATTAATTTTATTTTTACTAGTAATTTGTATTACTATAATTACCTTTTTTAGTAGCTTGAAGAGGTAGGGTAATTTTGAACTGTCGTGTTCTGAAGGAGTCTTTAAGCCGCTTAATTTTACATCCTTTTTTCAAGATGTACAGAAAATGCAATTAAAAAATCAATAAAAAAATATTGATCAGTTCCGTGGCGAGCCGTTCAAATTTATTAATAATTTATTTTTTAATTAATTTTGGTTCCAGTTCTATTTACTGGTATCGCAAAGTCCAGTCTGTTGAAGCAGTCTTGTCCACTAAAATTTTTAACGGTATTTAAGAGTTTACTTTATTTTTCAACGTTGCAGTCTTGCGATTTCAAATTGTATTTTTTATTTTATTTTTAAATTTTTTGGTTTATCCTAAAACTCTTTGTTTCTGCATTAATTCAATCGTCGATTTCATTAAAAAATTTGCTATATAAGAAAATGTCTAAGATGGTGCTTAAGTTTTGACCAAGAGTGTATATGTATGTACCTATGTCTCTTGTAATAGTGACTTTCATTTGTTTAAACTATTATAATATTTTTGAAATATTTTACTTGGTTGTGTTTTGTTGCTTTTGCTGCTTAGTTTTGTTTTTTGTTTTCCAAAAATTTTGCTATTCGTTTGGCCGACGGCGGCCTTGTTGCTGAACCTGATGTTATTGTTGTTGGCACTGCTAACGTTCTGTCTTCGCAATTTTAATCTTTCTCCCTCACATTGTCTCCCTCCCTCCTTCCCTTGTTATTACAATCCCTTTTCTTCCTGTTCGGCTGATTTTTGCAGCCGCCACCGTCGCTTATTAGCATTTGATGAAAATTCTGACAATAATAAATAACGCCAAAAATATAAACAATATTGCACACGGCCACTTCAACGACTAGCCAACCAAACAACTGGGCAGTCAAGCGCTTCCAATCCACACAGTCCGCACGCGAATTGCCGCAAACGTTTCTACGACACAGCATTTAAATTTAGTTTCCTTTCGCTACGCTTTCCATTGGTCTATTTTCGTTTTCATGCTCGTTTTATATTATATTAGTATCGTACTTATCTAATTTCAGTTCTCCTTTGAAAACAAAAACAAAAAAATAACACGATGCTAGATTTCATTGCCATTGCTTGGAAGCGTGTGGAAGCGTTTGGGCGGACAAAAAGACAGGCAATCATACATACATATACATGCATACATACATATGTATATGTGTGTGTGAGTGGCCGTTCACTGTTTTCCTTGCTAGTTGGCAGGCATTTGATTGCCAAATCCCGCCAACCTTCCAATCCTCAATCTATTCTTCAAAAAAAAAAAAAAAAAATCAAATAAAAACCAAATCGCGCGCTTCTCTCCTTCTCCAAAGTGGTCTTTCCTAAAATATACACACACATGTACATCGCATATAATCGCATGATCGTACTTGCAATTTGTTGGACTTCATTTCAATTTACTTTTATATGGCATTGTTTAGAAAACTGATTTTCATTTTATTATGAGTATTTTGGGTTGCGAATCGTACATCTCCGCACTGTCCTTTGATCGGTGTTGCATCCAATTTACTTATGAATGTATCTGCTTCCGTTCAGCACAACAAAATATCGTTCCAAAAGCACAATTCGTTTTACTTTGGCCTTTTATTTACACACGACCATACATACATAGGTACACATACATACATACACATAAATATATTTTTGGCGTAACGTGTGCCACTCAGCTAAATAATTCTTTTTTTATGTTTTGTAGTCGAAGGAAATAAAACAACAGCACGCAATATTCATACATAAATAATATTTGGGTGTATTTCCGTAGCTGAGTTAATCTCATGATTTGCCTGTGTGCTTTAGGTACACAATATCATGCATGAGTATGCTCATTTCCATTTTTGCTCAGGTGGTTCTTTAATGTTTGCTTAAAACTGCAGAGTCTCGTGATTTCGAATCAAACTCTCAATCTTTTACAAAAATTTTCATTGAAAATTCAAAAACTATTTACGAAAAATACCAGCCAAGAATTTCACTGCATATCTGAAGTCCTATCTGTTAAGTTAGACGGAGGGCACCAAAAATATCCGACTGTGTCTCGATATCTCCTTGCCATCACTTAGCCAGATATACACCCCCTTTTCTTCACTATGGTTTGAGGACCTGAATGAACTTTTGCCATCAAAAATTTCCATCTTATCATAGGCTTTGTCAAGACAACAGTCATTTATTTGTGTATACGAAAATAGAGAAAACCGAGAATATAGACATCACCGGCTTAAAAACCGCGCTGTTAGTTCTGCTTTTTCAAAGCTGGATTAGAAGCAAAAGGAATGAATCTGGCCGTGATTGAGAACAAGACGGAGTGCCTCCTGCCATCAAACAAACAGTCGACGCACTCGCGTATCGTCACCCACGTCACTGTTGACAGTTATGAATTTGAGGTTGTAAGAGACTTCATTTACCGACGAACCAGCTTGATGAACCCCGATAATAAAATGCCAGCCTTGAAATCGAACGGATAATCTCTCCTGCCAACAAATTCTACTTTGGACTAAGTAGGCAATTGAGTAGTAAGTCCTCTCTGGATGAACAAAACTAACACTAAAAGGTTCTCATCACGCCCGTCCTATCGTATGGCGCAGAAGCTTAAACGATGACAAAGTCAGATGATGCTTTCCTTGGAGTATATGAGCGAAAGATTCAGCTGAGAGTTTTGGACCTTTGGACGTTGATAGAGGCAAGTATCGTAGGCGATGGAGCACTGAGCTGTATGAGCTTTACGACGATATAAAGATCCAGTGGCTCCATTGGCTAGGTCATGTCGTCCGAATCGATACAAATGCTCCAGCTTCCAAAGTATTCGATTCGGTACTAGCTGGTGGTAGCAAAGAAAAGGTCAGATGCAGAAGAACTTAGCTTGATTTGGTGTGTCCAACTGGCGCCGGTTAGAGAAAGAAACGATTGTTAATCTGGGCCAAAATCGTTTGTGCGTTTATTGCGCCAATCAAAAAGAAGAGAAAACCCGGATGACGCAAGATAACCTGCGTGATGGAAAATCCATTACTCGACATGTTGAGTGCCCACTGTAGCAATTGCTTGAGCCAATATGCCATTATGTTTGGTCCACCTTGGATGCTTGACATTTCGTCGCAGGACTTTTAAAATAAAATAAATAATTGGCGCGTACACTTTTGTTAGGTGTTTGGCCGAGATCCTCCTCCTATTTGTGGCGTGCGTCTTGATGTTGTTTATAAATTGAGAGTTTTAAGCCGACCCCGGACGGCAGATATTTTGTATGAGGAGATATGCCAGAAATACACTTGGAGGTTTGCCAGTGCCTGCCGAGTGGCGACCGCTACTAGAATAAACTTTTTCATTCGTCTTAAATTGTACGAGATTAAAAAATATATGAACTTTTTTCAACCATAAAGTACATGTGTTTACTTTTGAAGTTTTTTGCGCCGAGCTTATGGTACTTTATCAGTTATATACACACCAAAGTATTATTAAATTCATATTAATTGAGCCTTAATTGGCTTTTGGCGAATAAACTTGGTGGGCTTTGGTATCAGATTGCGTCTGAATTGGATCGCATCGACAAGAAGTTGCCCTCTTGTTTTTACGAAAACTTGCGAGCAACACTAATTCATTAATCAAATGGCACAATAAACGATCAGTAATCAAACTACAGTGATTATTGAAACTCAAATACCTGAATATATATTTTATAAATATTTTATTATAATTTATCGAATCGATAAACAACGGGTATATATCTCTCGTTTTCCCTCGTTGCTGGTATTTTGTTTGAATAAATTAAAATATGTATTGAATTAAATTTGTATGCAAACAATAATAATCAAATTGAGTTTTTCCGAAACCGCTCAGCTTTGAAAGGCCGCTGCGACGTTTGACGTGTCGATAGCCATATTTATTCCACTGCAAAAAAAATAGCTTCTCAGTATTTTTCCATGGAACTTATGATATCGTCTATTCATATGTACACGTTCACATTTTTTCTCTTCCTTCATATCTTTCTTCCTTTACTATCCCTAAATAGATTTAGTGTTACTTTAGCCTAATTTAACTTTGTTTTCATACCGTCTACTCCAGAGCCATAATTTATAGTTTTCAATTGGGTTTAACAAGAGACAGTTGACAGATTTTTGTAATGACTTTGATGCCAATGCTGATTTATTAAGAGCATATGCCGCCTACAGATTATTTATCTAAAGTTAATTATTCGTGTCGCCAATGATTGCTGCCAATGAAAGATTTATAAATCTATTGCTGCAGCAGAGTTTATTTTTAGTAAAATATAATGCAACTTGTTGCATTTCGTTAATTTGTCTTTTTGAATTCATACTCTTAGAACTATACCATTACTATAATTCTATGCAGAATTGAGGTCATCAGTGTTCATCACTCTGTGTTGCTCCGTTCCTGAATATAGTTGTCGCTTTCTTAATTTGCTTCTTCTTTATTGTCTAAATTTCTGTAATTTTCTTCACCCTGCAAAAGTTTTAAAGTTTTTGCTGTTTCTTAATATTTATTGCTCGCTGACCATGAGCCAAATCATTTCATTTGAAAAATCCAAATCTCGAAAGAACATGTAGATACTTGTAGCAAATTGAGTTAAGGTTGAAAGGACTAACAACTTTTTTGTTTTTGGTGGTGAGGTTGGGTTAAAAATGCCTTCGCACCATACAATAATCGTCGCTACTACGTGTGTGGTGATTCCACTAAAAATATCCCTCATCTTCTCTTGAATTTTTCCCTCCATCCAGGGACTGCTTCCGCATTGCTTCGAGGTAGAGGGCCAAGACGGCGTCCTAAGAAGGGCACTTACCTACTCACCCTGCGTCCAGGGTCGCCTGTTTTGAGAAACCTATGCTCAATGCTCCTCAGCATAACTTCCCATTTCACGCTTCTTTTTTTTTTGTCCTTCTATCTCCGGTTGCGCTCTTGTGCTAGAATATCTATAGGGATGGTTCCGCTGATAACTAAAAGCGCTGCTTTAGATACTGTTCTGTATGACGAAGCCACTCTAAGAGCGCAGGTGTGTTACACAGATTGCGGAGTTTTCCGCCGGCATTTCACCCTTAGCGAATCTGCCCATATTTCGCATTCGTATAAAAGAATCGAGTTCGTCGTGTCCATTAAAAGTTGCTTGTTCTCCGTTGGACCTCCAAGGTTTGCCATGAGTTTACTTATCATGCCGCTTACTTTGGCAGCTCTTGATTTATGTGCGCCCAGTAAGTTAGCCTAGTGTCTAATTGCACTACTAGGTATTTGATCACTCTTTTTGTCGATAAAGTGGCATCGAGTACATGTACATATATCTACTTCTAATGGGATACGTCTGTTGGTTAGAAGGATTAGCTCTGTTTTCTCTGTGGCCAGGTTTAATCCATGGTCTTCTAGCCATGTCTGAACTCAGATCATCACCTGATTTAACTTCCTTTTGGCTTCGTCAGTGTTTTGAGCGATTATTACAGCTGCAATGCCATCTGCGTATCCCACTAAATGCACATTCTCAGGCATCTCTATTCTAAAGATTTCATCGCAGCTTATATTCCAAAGTTCAGGTCCGAGTATTGATCCTTGGGCTGCTGTTTTTTTTTAGTCTTACTATATATCTTTCTCGCGTTTCGTATAAGAGCACGCGAGATGTCTTAGATAGCTGCGCATAATCTTCAATAGATTATTCGGGATCTTGAATTTTACCTTTAAGGCTTCAATTACGTCGTCCCAACTTAAACTGTTCAAAGCATTTCTAATATCCAGTGTGGCTAGTACTACTAAGCGTTTGCAGTATCGATTACCTGCCTGGGCATGTTCTACGCTAGCTATTACATCTTGGATGGCTTCTAAGGTAGATCTCCCACTTCTAAAAGCATGCAGACTAACAACTTGTGTCTTGTGCTTCCGTGGTCAAGCTCTCTGTTAGAAATTACATTTAAGATGATCGATTTGAAAACCGGTGCTTTGGGCCATTCTGTGGAGTGGACCTGTGCATCAAATTAAGGAACGTAATAAATAGAAATATTCCTCATATTATACAATATTATATTTTGTAATTTACATTTTATTGTAAAACATCTAGGTGCGTCTTTTGAAATATTATATTCTCACCAATTGAGAAGAAGGTCATGGCCTGTGACAGTTTTAGTAGACATAAAGAAAATAAAGCCGGGGTTTAAAAAAAACTGGAGTTTATTGTAATCGCAGTCAAATTAGCACCTGGTTTTTAGCTCAGATCCGAGTTTAAATTTAAACCCACCACAACCTGGTACTAAAGTTGGTTTTAATTATATCAGAAGAAATTTACGAATGTCTGTGCACCTGAATTCTGAAAACTAGTAAGAATGACTCACAGAGGCTTTGATATAATAAACGATGGAAGATTGTTAAGAGCTCCACATTTTTTCGAGTCAGATGAAAATGTATTGTAAAAATCAACTCTTATTTTGGGCGTCTTTAAACTGCCACTTTATTATACAAAAATTGTATGGGCTATAAAACTGCACAAATTGGAGGAGGAGCTCGGCCAAACACCCAACAGAAGTTTATTTTTACAAAACTGCATAATTGGAATTTTTCTAAAAATTTAATCAGAATGTGATATTTGTATGGAATTTTTTTAAGATTTCATACGAAATGTGAAACTTTAAGTTATATGGATTTTGTTGTAGTATGAACTATATATTTCAAAAAAATTAAATAAAGATTACTTTTTTTTGGTCTCTTTCAATTTTTTTTAACATTTCCAATTCACATGAGCAATAACATAAAGTGTACCTGGTAGCAATGACATTCGTTTTCATTACGCAGACTTGGCAGTTGTAGTCGCTTTTTTCATTCTGCCTCATTCTTCGAAAAATATTTTCAAAGATGGAATTAAAGAAGCCTCAAATGTGCATACATCAAACTGGCTGGAAGTTCCAGCCTGGAACACTTGATGTTATTACATCTTGCATATAACTTTCTCGAAAAAATTCTAGAATTTCATTCTATGGCTGCTATTTGGGACACAAGAAATCGATAAAATATATCAAATATATAAAAAAAAAAAAAATCAACAGGCAACGCTCTCATTTATGTTTGACTGAGGGTAAAATTACCACTCTAAACAATAGACTTCCTCGATTAAAAAATGGTAATTTACTAAATAAACAAAGAAATGATAGGGTACTATGTACATTATCTACTACATCCATGCATGGCTGAAATTTGTACTCGGTCAGGCAATTACACAGGATTACAAGCATCTGCTTTAATAACCACCTTTCCCATATGTTGTAAAATCTCCTAAAACCTCTTGGTGGTGAGTTCTTAGAAGAGGGTTTTGCTAGATGGAAGAACCCATCTCACTCTCAATAGAAATTACGAAAAACAGGAAACTTTCATTCCTTCGTCTTCACAAATTTAGCTACAGAGAACGTATGACCAAAAGTACTTTGACCGAATATAAACTAAGATACGTCTAAGGGAGTTTATTGCATGCAAACGTTGAAAATTTCTTAATGATAATTTCCGAAATTGTGCGAAATAGAAATGATACGATTATTATTTTTTATTATTATTAGGCTACTGCGCACTGCGACTAAAAGAGATCTATTCTGCGAAGCCTGCTGAGGTATCCTATGTTTTAAGGCTTCTTAAAATTTTTGGCACATTTTAGGGTTTATGAATGCACAGCAATACCACCAAGCTGGTGTAGCCTTTTTCCTGCCTAGTGCAGGACATTCACAAAGAAAGGGTTCTAAATTTTTAGCGCCCATTTCACAGAATCCGCCGATGATGGTCTCAGAGACATAATTTTGTTTCAGTTGTATCTCAGGCTACAGCCTGTGAAAGGTCAAAAGTAAGCAAGTCTACTCTGCTTAGCGAAAGTAGATTATCAGAAATTATCTGTACGGCGTTAGGAATTGTTTCGATTATCGCTGACAGATAGAATTTCGTCAGTATTCAACAAATTTCAGCTCTTCCCACTTTCTAAGGAATTCGTTAATGTGGCATTGTTAGTCCGTAGGAAAGCTCAGGACCAATTTGAGGCTTGTTTGCCCTTTTTAGCTAGATGATCAGCAATTTTATTAAATTTCATTTTCCAGGAACCGAACCAAATAATACTGTGTTGAAGTTCCTTCACGTGTTAAGAGGATTCAGGTAGTTATTTGCCATTTTTGAGGTGATTACAGTTGAGCTTTCAAAGTCGCCTGACTGTCTGAGAGGATATCATAACAATATTCAGTTAAGAATTTAAGCACAAATATAGGAAGTTTGAGCGTACTGCAGTAGGAAAGCGATATTTAAATTTAATTTATTTCTATAACAGTGACTCAACACACTAGCCTAAGAACCGAAAATACCAAAGCTTCAGTCAATTCCATGCCTCTTATAATCCCTTTTTTGGCGAATTTTTAAACCAAAAATTAAAAAGTTTGTTTATTTGTAAACAACACGCAAAACTTGTACGTGCAATTTTGACTTGGCTGTTTACTGCCTAGACTCCACCGTCGGTCCCACCATAGGCTTTTAAGGATTAGTTGCATACAAAAAATGTATCAATGTAATCGTGCGGGCGCCAGACGGGTTCGGTGGTATGCTGCAAGTGGGAATGCCCTTTATGGATATGTGGGCACGTCAGAATAAAAGCAAAATTCAAAGTTTTTGAAGGGAACCACACATACATATATACTATATATTTGTACATATATAATTTGCTGAATGGATTGCGCTGCCCGCGTATGACCGGCTTTCTTCATACATACACACACACATATATATATTTTTTGGCAATGCCCAGAGACTGCTGCCTGAGACGACGCAGTACCCAGTCTGTAACACGTTCAAAATGTTTTTGTTCTTGTTTTTTTTTTCATTCGCTGCTTCTTCTATTTTTCAATATTTTCTTAGTTGGTGTTGCTTCGGCAGACGAAGTCTGAGTTTTTGAGATCGTGGCGCATAAAAGTATTTTCAGTTTGAAAATTTTCACCAGACGCTTTAGATCGCACACGAGAACGTAAGGCACAGCGCCAAACTTATTCTTGATTTTATTTATAATTTTTGCAATCCTTCGTGTTGGTCAAGGATTTAATAGAGGATATTCACATTTTTTTTTTCGTTTTTTTTCTTAAGGTAAACAACGGTTCAAATCATCACCACCAAACAGTTACCGACTACGCTAAGCCGAACAAGGGTGTGTCACATTTAACACAAACAATCACCGAGACCACTACTTCTACCGTTGTAGAAGATAACGAACCAGATCAGTTGGATTCTATGCTTGGTAGTTTACAAGCCAATATGAGTCGTCAAGGAGTCAATACCGTGCAAAAGGGTTGCTGCAACGCTTGCGAAAAACCAATTGTTGGACAGGTGATCACCGCGCTGGGCAAGACCTGGCATCCGGAGCACTTCACATGCAATCACTGCAACCAGGAATTGGGCACACGCAACTTCTTTGAACGCGATGGCTTTCCCTACTGCGAGCCGGACTACCACAATCTGTTCAGTCCACGTTGTGCATATTGTAACGGTGCTATTTTAGATGTACGGCCAACAGAGAATTCTGTTTATTTTGCACTTTTTGAAAGCAATAACATTTTAAATTATATCCTACCCTTGTAGAAATGCGTGACAGCCTTGGACAAGACATGGCACACAGAGCATTTCTTCTGCGCACAGTGTGGGCAACAATTTGGCGAAGACGGCTTCCATGAGCGCGATGGCAAACCCTATTGCCGCAACGATTACTTTGAGATGTTCGCGCCCAAGTGCAATGGCTGCAACCGTGCCATCATGGAGAACTACATCTCGGCACTGAATTCTCAATGGCATCCGGATTGCTTCGTCTGTCGGGTAAGTTGAATAAACAACTTTTTGAATTAGAAATTTGCATCAGCTAAGCTGTCCAACAGCCTGGGGTTAGGCTGGGGAAATCAACGGCTGCACTGGGGATTTGAAATTTGTTTGCTTGCGAACGCGCTTATAGTTTTTTTGAATCATTGTAAACATTGTGCATTTCTTAAATTATTTGTAATTTTCATCTTTTTAGGATTGCAAGAAAGCGGTGAGAGGCAAATCATTCTACGCCATGGAAGGCAAACCTGTCTGCCCAACATGTGTGGGCGTCGATGAGGAAGAATAAACCGAAATACAATTTGCACTGAGTGGAAAATTTAATTTCGAATCATTGCAATACGCGGTTTCTTTTGTCTTTGTTAATTTTTGTTTTCGAAAAGTTCGTTTTTATTAATTTTGAGTTAATTTGATACTTTGCAAAAACCAAATTAATTCAGCTACATACACATAAAGTGCTTCGGAAAGATATAAACGGAAATGTACGTGTGTATATGTACATAGCCATTACATTTAATCAGTGCATGGCGGGTGCAAAAATTAAAAACAAAAATAAGCGCAGTAGCCAGCGTGCGTTTCGGCCGATCATTTTAAGAAACGCCGGAGCGCAATGTTTCTATTTTTGCCGATATTTCACGCAAGTAACTAGAAAAGCGGATGGACGCGCGTATGCATACACATACACACACACACACACACACAAACACCACACACACACACACACATACACAAAACACACATACATACACACATACAAACACCTGCAATTCAAAACAAAAAGATACAAACACCCACTCCAAAATCCACTGTAACCTACACAACAAACACACAAACACACGCACTCAAACACGAACATCCACAAATGAAGTCAATTGGATTCTGTAGCGATTAAGCGTTCCATTGAGAAATTGAATTTGATTTCGTTTGATTCTTCCTCATCATCACCAAATGAAAATTATGTGTCGTCGTCGCTGCTGCTGCTGTTATAAGTTTATAAATTTTGTAAATTGCTTGTCAACACCCTCTCAACGTAAGCGTGGCAGTGCGTGCGCATGAACTCATTGACCATTGGTGCTTTCGCCAATGTCAGAGTGATTGCGTCCCTGTCCATGCTGCATGGCCTTATGTTGTCCCTGAACTTTTGAATTTTTGCATAGAATATCGCTGTGCCACAGTGCCTCAAGAACATGTTTAAGAATAATATATATATCTATGTATATATATATATACCTTATTTCTAATTGTCAAACTAAAAACTAACTAAAATAGTATCGAATGGATGGAATTAGAGGAAGAGGAAAGCAGAAGTGAAAGTATAAACTAACAAGTCGAATCAATTATGAACTAGGCTAAGTTAAGCTATTTTTAAATACAAGGCAATATTGTAATTTGTTTATTTGTAAATAAAAATAAAATAATAATATATTAAAAAATAAAACAAATTAAAAACACACAAATACACACATTGAACTTGCAAACTCACTTAGCGCGTCAGCGTGCACTTGAGGCTGGTGTGCTCGTCCGAGACCTTGCGCACGTAGTGGCCACCTTGAGAGCTAAGTTGACGAAGGCAAGGTGGGCCGGTGCTCGTTTTCGGCCCCTGGGTGTCCTGTGACCTCTGTGTCATTTTCGTAATATTTTTGCCGCTAGATATTCCAATTTGACCTTCACGGACATGGTCACGCACATATGCATGCATATCCAAGTATATATAGAAATGCTTATGTGCATTTACATATAATATTATATATGTATACTATATATATATATATTATATATACTATATCTATATATATTATACCATATATAGTATATATAATATATGTATGTATATGCTTAAAAGCATTTGTTTATTTATAATATTTTTTTCAATAACACCTACATTTATTTATTTCCATTCGACTGTATTTAAACAAATTACATATATTGCCATGTATTATTGTACTTGTGGGTATACATATTTGCCCCCATAACGATACTATAAGCCGATACACCACAGACGAGAATTAGGGTGATCCTTTTTTTTGAAACAGTTTTTCATTGGTATTTTAAAAATGAAACGTACGGTCCGCGCACATTCCCGAAAATTTTTCCAAAACGCCAATTTCTCCAAATAGTCTAGAAACTTTTATTTTCTTTTTTTTCTCACTAAATAAAGCCTATCAACCGTTTTGCCTTTGTTTTTCTGGAAACATTCCTAAAAGGTTTTCGAAACACCAAACTCTCCAAATAGTCTAGAAACTTTTATTTTATTTTTTTCTCACTAAATAAAAGCAATCAACAGTTTTGCTTTCATATTTCCGGGCACGTTCTTAAAAAGTTTTCAAAACACCAAGCTCTCCAAATAGTCTACAAAATTGTTTTCTCTCTTTCTCACTTAATAAAGGCTTTTAACAGTTTTGCTTTCGTTTTTCCGGTAACATTCCTTAAAAGTTTTCCAAAACGTCAAACTCTCCAAATATTCTAAAAAGTTTGCTTTTCTTTCTTTCTTACTAAACAAAGGCCTTTTAACAGTTTTGCTTTCGTTTTTCCGGACACTTTCCTAAAAAGTTTTCCAAAACATCAAACTCTCCAAATAGTCTAGAAACTTTTATTTTCTTTTTTTTTCTCACTAAATAAACGCAATCAACAGTTTTGCTTTTATATTTCCGGGCACGTTCTTAAAAAGTTTTCAAAACACCAAGCTCTCCAAATAGTCTACAAAATTTGTTTCTCTATTTTTCAATTAATAAAGACTTTTAACAGTTTTGCTTACGTTTTTCCGGACACTTTCCTAAGAAGTTTTCCAAAACACCAAACTCTCCAAATAGTCTACAAAATTGTATTTTCTTTTTTTCTCACCACATAAAGGCTATCAACAGTTTTGCTTTAATTTTTCCGGGCACATTCTTAAAAAGTTTTCCAAAACGTCAAACTCTCCAAATATTCTAAAAAATTGGCTTTTCTTTCTTTCTCACTAAATAAAGCCTGTCAACAGTTTTGCCTTATGTTTTTTGGAAACAATCCCAAAAAGTTTTCCAAAACGTCAAACTCTCCAAATATTCTAAAAAATTTTCTTTTCTTTTTTTCTCACTAAATAAAGGCTATCAACAGTTGTGCTTTCATTTTTCCGGGCACATTCTTAAAAAGCTTTCCAAAACGTCAAACTCTCCAAATAATCTTAAAAACTTGTATTTCCTTTTTTTCACCTAATAAAAGCAATTAGATTTGCTCCTCTCTACAGTAAACATGTCATTAGACAAATCTTATAATAAATCGACGGAGACAGTAAGTTCATATTTTACTTTATTTCTTAAGGATCGCAGAGAATGCATGTCGTGCTTTCAAAATTGGTATTTTTTACTAAATTTTCCATTTAAGTAAAAAATTGCTCTCCCTACTGTTAATATCATACTTGTGCACATATAAATCATGTCGGTTGTACTTGAATGTGTTTCTTGTAGACTTTTGCGACTTTTAAATTACCGCCAAAGACTGCAGCTGTCCCACGCATTTTTCACTCGATCATTTTTATTTCTTATCGTTTCATGTTTGTCTTTGATCCTAGTCCATTTGATAGGCTGCCAGCACCCACAAATTGAAATTTTGTTCAACAGCTCCAAGTTGAAGCGTAAAATATTTAGCTATCTGCTCTACTTTGCCCGTTTGTGCTCAAAGGACATTGGAGGAGGATTATGGCACTAGACTAGAAAATAACATATTTAGCGCCTTCTTACTATAGTTACTTACTAGGTTTTACGTACAATCTAGTTTAGTAGCAACTTCTTTAACTTGCTAACTGTAATGGTAGCTAAGACCCCTTGCTTTCTAACTTGGTGCCTTTGGATCACCAAAAATTGGTGGGAAAAAATTGTATGTATGTGACTAAAAATTAAATTATACCATTTTAATTGCAAACCTACGCCAAACTATCAACTATCTTCTGAAACTTCCAAGACTGAAATCCATCTAACGTTAAGCGGCTACCCTGGCTGAGTGGGTGGGCTTCTGCTCATCTACAATTCGGTTAGTTCCACGCTCGATGCTCTCTATGGATAGAAATAATCGAATTATATTAAACAAGTTTTTAGAGCTCTCGCCCCTCGGCAGACAATGAAAAACCTCTGAGTGCATTAGTGTCATGAAAATGTTTTTTGTAAGAAATCCTGCACTAAGAACAAAGAAGCTGGGCCGACTAACAAAGTATATACTCGCTAATTATTTTAATACTTATTCGAAGTACTATTTATTGCTAGACATTTCAGTTAAGAGTCGTGAATTTGGTGGAAAACTGCCATCAGTGCAACTAAGGGAACCGTACTAGTGCTTCGCATTGGACAAATCTTCAGAGCTGTTAGAATATTTGCCATCAGGACAGCCACAGGATATCTCCTGACGTCTTCCATGCAACATCTGCATAACGACGCTTTCTTGCTTCCGCTTAAGGGCCATAATAAGTAGCACGCCAAGAATTTCCTGCTGGGTTGCGACCACAGTAATCACCCTTGCAAATATTTGCTAGAGGTTGAGCAACATCCCAGGCGAGTCAAGAGATATCTCTTCGACTATAGTGACGAGAGCCAGGATTAAATACGACTAAAACTTCTATAGTATGGACAGTTTGTAGACAGGCATTAAACGGCATTCATCAGGAGCCTCTTATCACCATCCGAATGCCGTCATCGGAGTCCAACCGCCATTCAGCGCAGACGAAGAGTTTTAGCTGCCTCGTAAGATCTGCGTAACCACTTATTTACATGCCCACTTAAACCCACTCATCTAACATCCCATTGGACGCAACCCGTGGAAACAGCATATTTCCTGGGCCTACAGTGAGATGAGAGGGACGATGACGATTGGTGGACTACATCTTACTGGCAGGACTTGAAGAACTGCTACAACAACAACAACAGGGAAAGTGGCAATAGTCTTATTAAAAATACGTTCTTCGTGTCGCACAAGCGTGCATGCTTACATATATTACATACATACATACGTGTAGAGTATTGGCAAAACAACATGCGTTTGGAATTTTTTGCAATGGTTTGAAAACTCATACTTACATTTCTGTTCCGAAAATTTATTTAAATTTTTTTAATTTTTCCCGTTTTTTTGCCTTTCAATCTTTTGACGTCTTGATGCTAATTCATAATGCCACTTTGCTTGTCGGCGACAAATCGTTGCATCTCGCAATAGTTGCTTGCTATATCCGATGGTGACATTGTCAAGATGCCAAAGCGCATAACAGTTGCAAACGATCTAATGGCTTTGCATGAATGCAATTCTTCAATTCATAATTCATTGTTGTTGTATTTGTATATGTGGTCTGGCTTTTCGCTTAAGTGCAAAATGAAATTTTTCTAGCTTAATGAATACTAATTTATTACATTGATGAGAATATGTATGTATGCATACATATTAGGGCGGAACAATTTTTTTTCCAAAGAAGTTTATGGCATATTTGAATTCTATGCTTCTAAGCAAAAATGCTGAAAAACATTGTCTCAAAAATTACGCCCGATCTTCCAAATTTTGAAAAGAAACAGCAGTATATTAAACGTTTTTGATCGTAGTCAATTTCGCATTTACGAAATTTCATATACTTCTAGGTAGGTAGGTGAAATGGTTGAAGTACCACTCTGGCACACCCCAAGTAGCAATAAAGCTCCGGTCTGATACTATTATGCGACCTCCAAGAGGCAGATATCTACAGCCAGCAAGAGCTGTTGATGTAATGTAGAATATTGGTGGGATTTAGGTTCGCGCATTGCCCCAAGCTATCGAAGAACCTTAATCGTCTAGCTGCCAAACCCGGACATTTACAGAGAAAGTGCTCAACAGTCGTCTTCCCTGAAAGGCTCCACAGCTTCTGCTATGGCAGTTAAATTGCAAACCTAGCTTTTTCGCGTGTGTGACGATCGTCCAATGACCGATAAACATAACTACGAATTTGAAAATTGAATGGCGTGGAGTGCTCAGGACTCTCCGACTCCTGCGTCTATTGTACAGAGATCAAAGGGCTTTCGAAATAGCACATGAAGAAAAGGAGCTAAACCTTTTCTGCGTTTTCCTGAGAAATAAGTTGTGCCCGCTTTATCAACAGTCCGGGGTATGCTGATTACCGTTTAGAACGTCTCTGAGACCAATTCAGTCGACCCCTTACTGGCAAGCTCATTAGCAATTTCATTACTCACTATGTTCCTATGTCCTGGAACCCAGATCAGAGAAATGTCTACAACTAGCTACAAAGATTGATCTATTGTACTCCCCTAAGTGCTTAATTTTAATTATTTAGTATTGCGAGGAATCGAAGCAGCTCTTTATGAGAGATCATTTGTAGGTCTTCATCCTCTAGGAGGATGAACTAATGATTCACTGTTGGCGATTAAGTGTTCAATGGACTCCTCTTCATCACACCAGAACCTGCATAAACTAGTGCTAGATAGAGTCCTATTGCAGGCAAAGTGGCCTGTAAGTGTTCCACAGAGTAATCTGTCTAGGGTTAGAACAGATTTTGCTCTGTTGGTATTAAAGTTCAGGAACTTTTTGGAATAATTAAGGCCGTTTGTGCCGTTCCAGTACTCCTTGGTTCTTATTTGGGTTTCCTGTTTTAGGTTATTTTTGTTAAAGCCAAAAAATGGGGTTGGTTCAATAAATGTCCCTTCTGCCCCTTTTTTATAAAAAAGTCCGCCTTCTCATTTTCTTCGAGCCCTCTATGCCCTGGTACCCAAATCAGGGAAAACTGATTGAGAGTCGCCAGTTTGCTGAGTGCATTATTACAGTCTAAGAGAAGCTATTTAAGGCTTTCAGGACTGATTAACTGTCCGAAAGTATTTTATTTTTACTTTTTCCATTAGGGCCAAAACCTCCGCATGGAAAATCGTGGTATCTGTACTCAGTCTTAAAGATTTGTATGCTCTATGCCCCATTATTCTTGCTCCTACCCTCTGCAGTGTTTTGGATCCATCTGTATACCATTTTTGCGAGTCATAATGTAGCCATGTTGGGTTGTGTTCCACTCATCCCTTGAATTTCTTAGTAAAGTTCAGTACGGGGTCCGTGTGGCCATTCGTTTGGGTCATGCATGCTGTATGTTCAACCCTGTTTAGGATAGTGAGGTGTCTAGTAAGATATGCTGGTTTAAGGTTTTCTTTTATATGAAAGGAGTGTGCTTGCATAGCAGCTTCCTCTTCCAGCAGTGGGCAATGGATAATGTATAATATTTAAATACTCGTGTATCGGGATGTTAAATTATATTAAAAACCTGCTAAAATTTTTTAATTGGGAGTGTCAAACGGCATTTTTAAAATATAGTTTATTCAGCATTTTTGCCTAGAATTTAGCGTAGAATTCGAAAATGTCATAAACTTTCTTTGAGAATTTTGCTCCGAACAAATTACTCCGCCCTAATGTATGCTTGTATGTACATACATGGCATACATACCATAGATGTATGTATGTACATATGCATTTGTGTGTATTAGTATATACGAGTATATGCACATCTTTATGTATTTATGTATGCAACAGAAATTTATTCTTGTCAATATGCCTGCAGTTTTGCTGGCATCCTCGTACAGGGGTACTTATAAGTAGTTTCCCAGTAGAACTTTGAGTCATCCATCCTTTGAGTACTCCAACAGTACTTCCCTTCGTGATTCGATTACTGCATTTGCTCACATGCACATTTCTGTGCATAACATTTTTATTTTGTTTGCTTTAAATTTCAACAAAGTCACCTTTAAATTTTAACAAAAAATCTGATAAATCTGAGAAATAAATTAAATCATCATCGTTTCCTTTATCTGCTATGTTAGCATGGCTCTTCATAGGGCATAGGCCTAATTAAGCGACATGGAATTAAGGTGCCAAATGGAACGACAGGGGTTTAGGATTAATTAAATTATGTGCTGACATTCGAATGTACATAGCGAAAAAACAGCTGGTCTACTGATACCAACTTTAAGGGGTTATATACCTTGTGAGCCCGAAAAAATGGACGATTGTCATAATTTTTTTAAAATATGTTTTAGAATTTTTATTAAAATGTGGCCTATATCATACTGAAGGGTAACTCTCGAAGAATACATTTTGGTGTTTTTATTTAAAAAAATGTTATTATTTATTGTTGATACCGCCCCTCCTCCAAAACGCCGTTTTTTAAAAGAGGCTTGCGGTGATCACAGTAGCGCATGAGCAGCTCAACTGAAATTAAAAAAATTAAATGATTATTGTAGAAAAATATTTTTTAGTGAATCTGAACGGTTAATTTACCCAAAAAGATTTTTCTCGATATGAAAACCGCCTTGCACAAAAAAAAACGATTTTTGAGGGGTTGAAAAATTAAAAAAAAAAAATGAATTCCAGCGAACTATGCAAATATTTATAAAATTATAATTCACGAGGTTGTAACTTCGAATAATTAAAAAAAAGTTTATGCAAATCGGTTAAATAGTTTTTGATAAATAATGATCACCGCGACGAGATAATCACGTCTAAAGTTTTGCGTGCACTTCATTTCCAAGAAAGGTCGCGCGCTTCCACGGCCTGTAACTTTCGTTCTAGTGCTCCGATCTTTATGATTTTTTTAATTTATATTTTTAAGATGATGTACTTTTAGAATATGCCTTAAAAAATTTTCGATTTTTTAGTCCAACACAAGGTATATGTATAACCCCTTAATAGATTCGCCTTGATTTTTTGGTTCATTTTTTATTCAATCTATTTTTTTTATTCTATTATATTTATTTATTTTATTTCAATTTTTTTTTAATTTATTTTATTTCTATTTCTTATTTTTATTTTTTTTTTATTAATAATTTTTTTTTATTTATTTATTTTTTTTTTTATTTAAAAGTATCAACACAAACATAAACTAGGAATATAATATCCACAAAATGAGAGAATTCTACCGCTAAACTCCATTTTAACTCTAAGATGAGTGATAATGGAGTAATAATGGTCTAGTGCTTCGAAGTCATGTCAAAAGCAATGAATTTTTATTCCTCCCTTTTGGATATATTCCATGTTCCTCTGGGATACTCATACCAGACAACCGTAATATAGAATAAGAATACAAAAATTCATTTAAATTTTTCCATGTCGTTGAGTGGGAAAATTGTTATTTGATTGTATTTTTGGTAGCGAATGGCAAAAAAACAAAAACAAAAAAAATAAAAAAATTATGATGAAATGATTTCGGCAATGAAAATTTTTAACGACAGCAAAATAAACTGTTTTGTATGAAATTAAAAATTAAGCGATCATATCAAAACTGAGCGCATTCACAATTATTTTTTCCGGCCATATGCTTATGCAGGCATACCTATGTACATATGTATGTATGTACATACAGCATACATATCGCACGCTAACCACCAATGCATCAGGGGCCAGGCGAAAGAAAATTGTGTTGCAAAAACAACTTGTTTTCTGCATTCGAACAAAACTTTGCTGATGTGGTTAAATTTTTTTTAAACTGTATTACTAAGTATATATTAAAAAATATATATTTAATGCGATATTGCCATACAATATACTACATTTTCTTTTCACATTTTCTTACACATATTGAGATAACTTTTCACGGAGCACAATGGGGAGTTTGCGACAAATTTTGTTCAAAAATCCTAGAGAAGACAATTTTTGCCGATTTCAATAATTATTTTCCTACAATGTTAGTAAATGATTTTGGAGGAGATTGTCTAGGCCCGAATTAACTTTTTTTGTTGTATCAAAACATACCCTTGATTTAGGGTACTTTTATTAAATTTCAGAAAAACTTTAAAAACAAAAACTATAAATATACAGTAGGTTCTGTTTTTATGCGGTAGATACGTTCCGCAAGAAACAGCATAAAAAAAAACAGCATAAAAAAAGCTACTAGTTCTATAGTAAAACTATAGATATGTTTCAAATGCTAAAACCGCATAAATCTGAAATAATCGCATAAAAAAGGGCACTAGTCCCATATTATTACTATAGATACGTTCCATAGACCGCATGAATCTGAAAAAATTAAATAAAATCGCATAAACAAAATATTGTATCTTTGAAAATTATATCTTTATATATCTTCCATACTTGTAGGGTTAGCATTTCTGATGTAATCTGTGATGAGTTTTTGCTTAGCTGGTTTAGAATCTTGTTTATATGTACAATTCCCGATAGGTCGACATGCATTTTGTAATTAAAAAAAAAACCGCACTATTTCAAAACCGCATAAAAAAAAGCCGCATAAAAACAGAACCTACTGTATATTCAAATTCGGTTTGGAATTTTTTATTGTAGTTCTGATCAACCACTGCAAGTACGCAAATTTCAAACCCCCTTGCGGGGTGAAATCATCCACTAATACTTAAAAACTAATTTTTGCACTGCCAAACCTAGAATATTAAAAAGAAACTTTCGAATTCGTCCGAATTCGTTGTCGGTTTGTCCTAGAGGTCCTTTCAATACTGGATGCCATCGTCACTTTGGCAGCATATTTATTTTTCTTAGTAGTAAAAAATTCAATACAGTACTAGAAAATGATTCGTGTTTTACTTAGACTTAGCAAATTAAAAGATATATATTTTAAAACATGCTACAGTCCAAAAGAAACAATAATAAAGGGTCTTTCGAAAGACGCACCTAGATGTTGTTTCAAAATAAAACATGTGAAAATGTATATTCTCTCAGGCTTCACTGCTTTTATTTATTTATTTTTTTATATTTTTTTATGTCTTTATATTTTTTTTATTTTATTTTTTATTCAAGTGGGCTCCAGCAACGTCAGCCTTTTTATCCTAACCTAAACTTTTTTTTGTTTTTTTTTAATTTTTTTTATATATTTTTAATTTATTTTTATTTTTTCAATAATTTCTTACAGACTATTTAACAATTATGCAATACTTAAATTAAGGCATTGAAATAAGAATATTAGTAAAAACTATTTTAGGCAAAGAAAAATCAAGTTCGACAGATGCTAAGATGCGGTTAAATTCGCAAATAGCCTAAGTCACAAAATCATTACATCTGAGGTATTAAATAAGTATTAAATATTTAACATTTTTGTATAGAATACTGCGAGAAGAACTTTTTTGGAACGTATTAACTTCCTTCATGCTTCCTCCTCTTGTCGCTTTCAGAAAAGTAGAAAATAAGTGCATAAATCAATCGAGTTTTCCAGCAAAAGTTCTACGCAGAAGAAGCAGCTCAAACCAAGTGTTCAAGTGATCGCCTGTTTTTCGGAAAATCTGGCCATGTCGCAACTGCACCACTAAAAAATAAATAAATAATTGGCGCGTATACTTTAGTTAGATGTTTGGCCGAACGTTAGGTGTTTGGTGTGCGTTTTGACGTTGTTCCACTCCGAACAGCAAATGGTTTTTATGAGGAGCTTTTTTATGGCAGAGTCACACTTGGAGGTAATAGGAGGACACTAGGGAAAATTGAAACAGTCAAATCTGAGTGTAAGCTTTGTTTATCAGAAGTTTTCGGAGAATTAAGGAAAATCAACCGCCGAAAACGAATCATCCTTCACCAAGACAATGCGAGCTCTGACATATCGGCTCACACACGAGAGTTTTTGACCACCTAAAAAAATCGAATTAATAAGTAATCGGCCTTATAACCCTAATTTGGCACCTGATAACTTCTTTTTGTTCCGAACATAAAAATATAATGGGAGATCAACGCCTGAAGAAGCTGTTAAAGCCTTTAAACAGCTTGGAGGTATCTATTGGGTTGGCAATTAAGTAATTGCGGATTTTTTTAGACAATTTTTTCATGGAACTAAATAACTTTATTCTGTAATGTATTGCCCATTTTGATTAATGACCTTGTGCCTTTTTTCAGGCAGCACCATAATCCAACGTTCATAAAATTTCTGGTTTTTATTAGCAAAAAACTGAATCAGGTACGATTTGACATCATCATCATTATTGAAATCTTTACCATTCAAGGAGTGTTGTAAAGATCGAAAGAAAAAGTAATCAGATGGAGCAAGATCAGGACTATACCAACCAAACTCCAATAATTTTTGCCGATTGGCCAAAGATGTGTGTGGCCTTACATTGTCATGATGGAATACAATACCTTTTCTTCAACTGCATTGTTTAATTTCGTTAGTTGTTCAATGTAGACATCAGAATTGATCGTTCGGTTGGGGGGTAAAAGTTCAAAGTAGTCAATTCCTTTGTATACCCAACCAAACTGATAACAAAACCTTCTTTTGATGAGTATTAGCTCTTGATGTTGTTTGAGTTGGTTCACCTGGCCTGCTCCACGATCTTTTCCGCTTGATATTGTTGTAAACAACCCATTCTTCATCGCCGGTTATCAGTCGTTTTAAAAATGGATAATTTTCATAACATTTCTTTAGCAAATCGCAGCAGTTAATGCGTTGCGTTAAAGGCGTTTCTTTCATTTCGTGAGGAACCCAAGTATCGAGTTTTTGAACATAGCCAAGTGGTTTTCCATGGATGTATGTGATGCATGAAGCTTCTCTCCAATCTCACGTGTTGTACTGTGACGATCCGAATCGATTATTTCTCTGATTAGGGTGTCATCAACTTCAACAGACGACCAGAGTGTTTTTCATCTTTGAGTGAAAAATCGCCAGACCGAAATTTGGCAAACCAATTTTGACACTGCCGTTCTTTTAAGGCTTCGTCACTATAAACAGCACATAACTTTTTATAAGCTTCCTTTGCGGAAATAAAAGCTAAATATTATATAACGAAAATGTTCCTTTTGATTTTCCATTTTTCAACGAACGCTAAACGAAAACTACGCAACTGATCAAACTTTTTACTGATTGACAGCTGAATTGCCAACTATCAAATAACAAAATGTGTTTTACATTTGTACTAAGTCTACAAACCTAAAAATTCAACTGAAGCCATCTATGAGTGAAATCCGCAATTACTTAGTTGCCAACCCAATACTTCACGGGCAAAAGTGTTTTAAAAATTGGTTAAAGCGAATGTAAAAGTGTATTATTGACTTCCAAAAATATTATTTAGAAAAACAATAAAGTCATTTTTATTATTATTTTACTGTGGTTTTATTATTGGGTGTTAAATGTAAAAAGTAATCCTCGTATAAGTGCAATCCGTCTTAAGTTTTCATATACGAGTACAATATCGATTTATTTATATATGTATTTGTAAATTATTTCAACAAATAATTTAAATATTACTTAATTATTTGCAGGATTGTCGGCGGCCATTCCAAGGCGGCTCCTTCTTCGATCACGAAGGCTTACCCTACTGTGAGACACATTATCATGCTAAGCGTGGCTCGCTCTGCGCCGGCTGTTCTAAGCCCATCACCGGTCGCTGCATTACTGCCATGTTCAAGAAATTTCACCCGGAACACTTTGTGTGCGCCTTCTGCCTGAAGCAGCTCAACAAAGGCACTTTCAAGGAGCAAAACGACAAGCCATATTGCCACGAATGCTTTGAGAAGGTCTTCGGATAAACACATTGACACCTTGAGATCGAATGGCACGGCGCGCCCAACAGTCAATACTTTCATATTAGAAGTATACATATGCACTCATATGCACGTATATGAATATATGCTTTGAAGATTGTGATGTTAACTGTTTTGAAAGGAATATGAGGAAGGAAAAAAAAAACTTTTTATATTTTCTCATTTGCAACTTCTACATTGCGTTTTTTTTGCCATACAAATAGAAACTACGGGCAAACTTCTTATACAGCCAATTCAGTAGCTTAAAATTTTCTAGAATGTTTAAAAATTTGTATATTTCTTATTAACTCGTAATTGTTTTATATAACCCATGCTTAAATGTTGTGCCGACCAAACTATTTTACATATCTTTAGGCTTTTTCTACATTAAAAATCTTTGTGTTAAATTTCTAAGCTATAATTTTTATAATTTACTGTTACTAAATATAACAACTACGTTCACACCACACGTACACGTTGTAAAGTGTATTTATTGAATTATACACACGCATATTTGTATCTATGTAGGTGTGCACAGTACTCACATAACTTTGTTGACTAAATAATCGTTTAATATTCGACGTAACAGTTGTTTATATATTGAGGATATCATGAGCAATTATTTACGATTAAGATTTATTGAAAATGCGATGAGATTTACTCTTAAATGAATAAATTTGAAACGAAAGAATCTCAGATATTTTTCTTACTTCCAAAAAGGGGTTTGCTTCTTCTGTGTGGGATAGAACAAGTTTATTCAGCTGTTTTTCTTAATGTATCGCAAGGTTTCGGCAAAGTATGGCGCGAAGAGCTACGCCAAAAGCTCAATTACATGCTGCCAACACAATACTGCGAAGCGCTCTCGTCATATCTTAATGATAGCTACTTTTGCGGAAAGCACGAAGATGCATACTCGCCTGTAAAAAATATAAATGCAGGCGTTCAACTGGGAAGCATTTTGGGCTGTCTGCTGTACCTCCTGTATAACCACGACCTGCCATTAGCAAACCAGCAAGTAACTGCAACATTTCCGTATGACACTGACATAGTTGCAGTCCCATATGTCGACAAGGCCAAATATCTAGCCCATGTAAAGAAAAACGAGAAGCGATTGATCTGTCATTGGGATGCGCTCGGGCTTATCAATACGCAACAAATTACTTATTTATAAGCAAACATTAATACCGGTTTAGACTCGTTTCCACGTTACCGAAACGACCCGGATTTATGTATATCCAGCCAAGGGCTGTCACTCCAGCAACATTCCCCGTATGTAAGTATGGGGAATGTTTATGTTGCTACAACAACAACAACCGGTTTAAACCAGTCACCCAACATAAGCGGACTAAATGGAAAGAACACTTGAAGACCTGCAACTTCACCAGTGGAGTGAGTAGGCTCTAGTCCACCGTAAGGTTCCTGTCGAGCCCGGGGAAGCACAACGACAAGATGGAGATCACCTTCAACACTTGCGCTTCATCGGACTGGAAGAGATGCGCACCAGAAGGCTGCACAAACTGACGAACGACAGTGCGACACCTACTTTCTCTTGTGATGAGGTTCAGGGGGCCTTCAACAAAATGAAAGTATTAAAAGCGGACGGAGTTAACATGCTGATGCTGAAGAAGCTGAGTGGTCGACACTCGTCGGTAATATTTTCAGACCAAATCTCTAAACAGAGGAAGATAAAGCAAGCTGTTCCGCAATGTAGTGTCCTATCACCCTTGTTTTTCATCTTCTACGTATCGAAGCTCCCCCAGCCACCAGAGGGGGTTTCCCTGATCGGCATTGATGGCTTGTGCGCCAAAGTAAACTACTACCTCACCTACCTTATTCGCATTTTTTTCAAGGCCAAAGGCGTCGACACACCAAGGTCGACTGTTAACAACCCCACAATTCTGGGAGTTACCTTCGACAGTTTACTCTCCTTCACATACAACCGCAATTACTAGGGGAGGGGGCCCAGTTGTGACGCGGGTTTTGAAAAAAATTAAAATTTTTTTCTCAGTTCCGCAAATTGAAAAAATGAAGAAGTTTAACATTTAACTATTAACCAAACGCAACTTTTCTCCAAAGAAAGTATGTTTATTTGAGTTACTCAAAAAATTTTGGAACAAATTTTTTCAGGATAACTTTTTTTAGGACAAAAAAAAGTGGCCCAGTTGTGACGCACCTCAAGAAATTTACTGGAAATGAGAAAATATGAAAGGAATGTCACACCAATTGTTGTGATTTAATGATTTATTTATTTTGAAGGCTTTCAATGGCAAAAATAATGAAAAATACAAAAGAAAATGTCCTTCAATGGTCATAAATGACAACGATTTTTATTCATCATCGTCATCTAAATATTCCTAGTCGTCGTCCACGTCACTTTCGCAGTGTTTGCAAGTGAAATAACTTGCCTGCATGTTGGCGCACTTCAAATGAACTGGACGCTTGCATACGTTGCAATTGATCTCCTCTTTTTTTAAACAACAACAAAAATGTAGGAATTCGGCAGTTCTATATGATCGTAGTGCAAAAAAAAGGTGCGTCATAACTGGGCCACCCGCTGAGTCACAACCGGGTCACGATGCTATTTTGTGTATGACAAGCAAGTTTTTTATAGACACCACATAATCACATAAATCCATATAGAATCACAAAATTTTGGTACTTTGAAAAAAATCAAAATAACTTTTTCGCACGATTTTCAACACGATGTTTGGTGCGTGTATACACAATGCGACTACCAACGTTGGTGTCTGCACAAAAACTGCTGAACGTCAAACGAACATGATTGGCAGGGCTCAAACTGTCATTTTCATAGCGCATGTCAAAAATATTTAGCTGCGTCACAACTGGGCCTGCGTCACAACTGGGCCCTCTCCCCTACTAAAGACAAAACCGCAAGAAGGTCCTCAAATCGCTAGCCGCCAGTACTTGGGGAAAATACAAAGAAATGTTGTTGGGACATTTAAAGCAATTACCCGGCCGGTTCTAAATT
The DNA here is from genome assembly GCA_037575425.1 of Anastrepha fraterculus. Taxonomy (NCBI): domain Eukaryota; kingdom Metazoa; phylum Arthropoda; class Insecta; order Diptera; family Tephritidae; genus Anastrepha; species Anastrepha fraterculus. The sequence goes on from JAYXIM010046242.1 coordinate 47,140, forward strand.
ATGCAGCGCCTGTCTGATGGCCTGGTTAGTGATAGTGATGGACAATGCCCTTTATGCCACTGTGACCGGGAACCCAGATGAACTTAATATCGAAGTATTCGGATCCAATAGAGAGAGAAGTCAGGCATTCCCCGACTAATTGCGAATGTAAAATCAACGAGCCCAAGGTCCTAGTTGCCACTTCGCTGTAGATATTTACGTCTTTTACAGTAATTGAAGAAGTTAGCAACCAATACACTGCTTCATTAATTGCGGCTACATCCGAAACACCACATTGGTCCGGAAGCCTGAATTTGAGCTTGATGGGAAGCTACTCGCTGAATACTCCGCCAAAAACTCTTCCGTCCAACTTCGAGCCATCGGTAAATATATTTTCCATGCCCTGTCTCCAAATGTTGCACTCCGTCCAATCCGCCCTCCCTTTAGGGAATATGAATGGAAAAATTACCGCTCGGACCCAGCGAGGATGTACAATGATCCAGCACCATGGAGATGTATGTAAAGTATCCCGAACACCTCAATCTGATTGCGGCGCATCGTTCTTTTCATCAGGAAAGGATAACCTTAACATACAAAATTGTTGAAGTTTGGAAAGGTTATACATTTTTTAAAAGCTTTTTTATTTATTTTAAACTACCAAATTCCAAAATGATCCACTTATATATTTTAACGAGCGAAGGATTTCCGTCTCATTTTGAGGTGAACAGTAAGTTTTGGAGGTGACTTCATTTTAGAGAACTTAACGCTCCGCGACGCTTTAAACCCGACGTAACGTATCCCGAGAAATATTGAGGTCACATTCAACTTTGATATCACATAAGCTTTTTCTACTGTTTCGCACCACGCGAATAACTTTTCGCTCTTCACGGGTATTATTTAAATATTTTCTCTAGAACACAAATAAAAACTATAAGTAAAATTATTGTGTGCTTACTATTCAGCAGCGGGGTGTATATAAAGAATAAGGAAGGCGACCTTCATCGTGCAATTTGCGATTAAAATCATACCTATCAACGATACACAACGGTAGCAGACCTTAAGGAGAGCGAGTAACGATTACCTTCAATAATCCGTGGGATCCTTGTATATATACTTGGCGCAATTGTAAGAGGCTTCTAAAAATTTCTAAGAATTGTTAGGAAAAACCCCAAAGAAAAAACGCATGTGGGTATTAAGCAGGAGCACACCTTTCGAAAGTAAACAGAAAATTTTTAAGAATCTTTATCTTGATTAGGCCATCTGTTTTAAATGTGTCAGTTGTTACTTTTTCGGTACAACGGTACAAATTAAAGGAAACCAATTTCCAATTCGGTTTTTCCAACGTAGGCTCTATGTTCCCGGAATGTCCCGGATTTATATCCGATCAAGGAATGCCCCTCCAGTAGTCTTCTCCGTTGATGTATGGGGAATGATTATGCTACTACCACAATAACGGAAATGATGAGACATTTATTAACACTAGATTTACCAGCTATTTAAATATACCTATTTTTACCAAAACCAGTCAAAATGACTGGTCTTAAAGAAAAGTACTTAATGAGATTTTCAGTCCTCATTTACTTTTAAAAAATAACAAAATAAGTTTAATAATATTCATTGTAATACATAAATAGGCTTATAGACATTATAAATTAATCAAACTTTTTGTTGTTCTTTGTACATCATTCACAATTTTTACACACATAGATTTTTCTTTGTGCACACTTTCCGCATACATTTTTTTTGCATATATTGCAAATAGTTGTTGTCTTATCATTATTTGATGTTTTAAGATTTATTAGTGGAAAAATGAGAGCGAAATAAAACACGTGTTTACCCATCAAGCTATCCAAAAGAAGAAGGAAGGACGTGTTTATTATCCTTGCACTCTAAGTTGGCTGCTGTTTACATATACATATGAAACACGTCTAATGTGTGGTGAAATTAGCAATTAAGTCTCGTTCACATTTACAACATTATTGCAATGTCCTATTTGACACCATTTACGTACAGGAGGGTAACCAATTAAACTTGGAATATTAGCTTCTTGTGGCTTTTCCCCTGAAGTCGAATATTCAGAAGCGTTCTTCAGCTAAGCGAAACAAAAAGTATTTCCTTGATATAGTTTCACCCGTCGTGTTTTTATACAAAATCCAGGAATTTATCCCAGCTAAATCCAAGATATTAAAAAAAACTTGAAGTGGCCACCTTCTGGAACCCGACTTGACACTGTACTTTCGTGCCATTTGATCAGTGATGTCGACTCTAAATTTAGTTTTGTTATAAAAGGCTACACTTTCGGGTAGTCCCTTGTTAGTTTTATCTATTTTTACGTGTTTGTGTTTTGTACTTAGGACAAGTACTTTCTTATTTGGTTTACTCTTGTAAACTGTCAGTGTACATCCTTTTGATTCGTACAGCAACGTTGAGAAACGAGCCATGTCATCTTTCTTCTGTTTGCAATTTTTCGGCAATTCCCTCTTATTTGCATGTATTGTTCCAACTAAAGAAGCCTCTCTCTCGAGCCTCATCTCTAAATAAGGAAAGCCACTTACCACATATTTCAACATCAGAGGCCAGCCAAAATTGTATGCCAAATTTCTGAGGCTTGTTTGGCATACTATATATTGGGTGAACCTGCATCTGGCCTTTGTTGGAAAGCGTTGCTCATCCACCGTAATATAAGCTCCTGGTTTGAAGCAATTTCGGCTATTTTTCTATAAATTTATCCCAAACAGTTGAAACTAAAGCGAATTTGTCCCTTTGCAAACGTTGGCTCCTCTCATTTTTTTTTGTCGAAGCGAATGAAACGTAGAATCTCGGTGAAATCACGCATACTCATAGTTGAAGAAAAAAATTTTGGTCCCCACTTGTTATTCCATAAGCATTCAAGTCTCAAAGTTTTTCCTTCATACGCCCCACGTGCATACAATATTGCAATAAATGCCTTCAATTTTGTTTGCGTTAGTATCCATTTTTCCCCCAAAACGCGAGAGGCTTCTAATTCTGTACAAGTTCTTATATGTTCTAAGGTTTGATGGTCAATTAGTAATAAAAATACGCTACTTAGTTCCCCCTTCATAATATTTCTTTTTGCATATACTTTTGCATATTTACACATTACACGATTAGAAACGTAATAATAGTAAATATAGCCGATCGCGACTAATCTGACGTGACTCTGCTCTCTCTTTTTGTGAAAAATACGTTCCCGTAAAACCCGCGACATTGTATTTCTCAGAATCATGGTTTCCTCGGAATCATATATTTTGTCGCGAAAATAGATTGCAATACTTACCAGTTGTTGTAGCTACCCCAATGTAATTTCATCACATAGAAACTTGCACCAGTCATTTTGACTGGTACTGGTACAAGTGACAATAACAGAAAATATATTTGTTACGAATATATATAAAATAATATAAAGTATAATATATATAATATAATATAAACATTTTAACCCACAAGCGGCTGTATAAACAAATATCCGCCCTAAGGCGCTGCGCAGCATTCTCCAAAAAATTAGAAATTCTGCCTCCGAAAACATGTAACAAACCACGTCATCCTTGGTGGATCTTTAATACATCAGCCATAAACGTTTGCCTACATGAGTATAAAAAGACCGCAACTAGTCCTGAAGTTTACAGAGCTCTATTTCGCGAACAATTTGAAAAGTATACTCAAGACAACTGGAGCTTCATCTACACAGATGGATCCAAAACCAATAATGTTGACACGTTCGCCGTAGTTTGATCATATCAGGTGGCTGGCTTTTCGGTGGAACCTCAGTCTTCACAGCCGAAGCACTGGCAATCAAAATTGCTATTGAATATGCGACAAAACTGAAGGGGAAATTCGTAATATGCACAGACAGTTTATCATGCCTGAGTGGACTCCAAAGCGTAAACACCTCCAGTAGTCTAATTAAAAATATTAAAGCAGCACTAAATACTCATTATAAAAAGATCAACTTATTATGGGTCCCGGGTCATGCTGGGATCCCAGGTAACGAGGCAGCAGATGCGGACGCCAAACAAATCCATCTCCAACCCTGCCTTACTTTTGCAACATTTGAAAAACACGATTCGATTAGGACCGTTTCAGCATATATTCAAAGTGAGAAAGATAATAATTGGAAAGAATTTTCATCCTGGTACAGTAAAGTGAACCCATCAGGACAAAAGCCCCACTTTCCAAATAATAACACTCGGAGCCAAACCACTACCTTTATAAGGTTACGCATTGGGCACATCCTCTTGACACACGAACACCTCCTCACAGGGAAACCCAAAAACACATGTCCTTGGTGTGGATCACTTTCCACGGTCGACCACTTACTAGATGAATGCCCCAATCTTCGAAGCCACAGGATCAAAATATTTGGCGACTTTAAACCCTCCGCACTTCTTGAAAAAACTTCTTCTGAAAACATTCATAAAATATATAACTTTCTAAAACAATGTAAGTCAATAAAGATAATTTAAACTCCATAATTAGAATTAAATTCAACACAGGTATTAAATACTTTAAGAAAGAGTCGTAAGCCCTGGCAGCTAGTACTCCTCTATATTTAGATATAAGCATTTTGATATATCTAATAAATAATAATAATAATAATAATAATATAAAGTTCCTAGAACTGATTCTTTAGCTATAGCTGCAAAGTCATGATATCATTACAGAAAGAAAATATTATATGCAGCAGGGGTTTTAAATTCAAATTGCAAAACCAGTCAAAATGACTGGTCTAGTAAATCTAGTGTTAAGTGTGGTTTTTATTTGCCGGAAATGAAACTTTGTTTTTAACTCTACTTCGTCCAAAGAGCAATTAGGGGCAAGTTATTTTCCCAGTTTAAATTATAGGCTCATATTACTATTGGTTTGCCCAAGTAAACAAAGCATTCTACCACTTCAAAATTATAACTGTTATCCGGACAGTCGGTTCTACGTTACCGTAACGATCCGGATTTACTACATACATACATATCCGGCAAAGGGCTGTCACTCCAGCAGCACTCCCCGTACATGCATGGGGAACGTTTTAGCTGCTACAACAACAACAACAACAACAACGTAAATACGACGGAATGTTTGCCTGATGACCTCGTGAGATACTTCGTTTTGAACCCGCTTTTCTCCAAAAGGCGTTTTTCATTCATCGGTAAATGATTTTTTTCGAGAAGCTAAAAGTCATATATCAGGCGAAGCAAAGAAGTTGACAGTTAAAATTCGATTTTTGTCTAAGAATCGTGCGCAAGTGTCGGCCAACGAGTACCTGCATTATCGGGCAACTAAACGTGGTATGGAAAACTCTTCAGCATAGAATTAGGATTTATCGCATGCCGCCCTTATTTGGACACCTTGCTACAGGTAAAATCCGCCAAATAATTGATTCATGAATGCCTAATTGTTGAGAACGTCGATGTTGAAGATTGCTCAGCAACACTTTGCGCTACAGCAATAATTTTCTCAACAGAACGTCCAGTTTTTGGTCCACCAGTCCTTTTTCTATCCTCGACAGAACCAGAAATTTTTCACCAACCTTTGAATTGAAATCACAAATTTTGCGTTATGTTGTTTTTAAAGATCGCCCATTTTCTTATGAAAATAATTCAATAATTTTAATGCGTTGGTCTTAAGTGTAAAAAAGTACATCTGTCTACTTGATAAATGTGAAAGATATAAAAAAGATATAAAAAGAGGTGCTGCCTATTTATTATTTAATACTGAAATCTCGGCATCACTTTTGAGAGACCCTCTATTTTGGACCTAAACGTGAAGTTTTACCTCCAATTCGCTGCACGTAGTTGTATTTTTAACGCAGCATCTGCTACTTCTGGTCTAACAAAGACTCAACTCGATGGAGATGTCTTCCGAAAAAATGTGCAGTCGATATTTCACGTACATTAAAAAAGGGTTTCTTTTTGTGCTCCTCGGCGGACGAATCGTGTGATAATAAGTGTGTTCGTTTCGGTTTCTTATTTTTGGCTGTAGTGTGGGAAAACTTCAGAAACGTGCATTTAGCAATATTTATGTTGATACCGATCTGCTCGTGATCAAATGTGCCCCATTCGAAAATGTCAGATGTGCCCCAAATGCTTTTATTTACTTGATTAAATACTCTTACCTAAATATCCGCAAATTCTCAATACTTTCGATGTAATAAAAAATAATGTTAGTTAAATTAGTTTATAGCCTTGAAATATTTGTTGAATCTACTTCACAAATGACTTACGTGTCACTATCTCAAAATAACAGAAACTGCCGTAAAAAAGAGAAAACCGTCTATGTCAAAATTTTCGCATTAACTGCCAAACTTTATTTTATTGTACCCAAATTTTCTTCTACCCATTTGGCTTCAAACACACTCAAATATACCCCAGTTAACCCCCTATTTCATGAGCTATCAGTTGTTTGAATTGCAGATTGGCTTACAAATTTTCTTAAATCTGTTTTATCAGTAAGAAAAACGAATTAGCCTTGAAAATAAATTATTTATCATTTCAAGAGTATGCAAAAAAATTTTAGTCGCGTTAACTCTTAAGAGTTAACTCTTTATGATTTAACTACTAGACTGGACTCCTTGAAATATCCTGCCTGTCCATATTTGTTTTCGGCTTTGACACGGATGTTTCGGGTCTCTTCGGAAACACACCAGTATTTACAGTATGCACAGAACGAGCTACAGGGTTTGATTGAAAAGTAATGAGCCTTCCCGCGCGGAGCGTCTGCCAAGCGATCAACCGAATCGGCTGGTGGGGGAAAATTATCGTTGGACCTTCCCCTTCCACTAGAAACCGGTCCCAGTTGGCAACAGCGGTGCAGTCAACATCGCTTCGCACGTGAAAGCTGTTTTAAAAGTGTGTTAGGATTTTGCAGTGGCGAAAATGCAGCGATCGTTGGAGCAACGTTACTCGATCAAATTTTGCGTAAAGCTAAACAGTTTGTACCTCCAAGAAGCACTGTGAACGCGGCATTTTACAAAGAAGTGCATTGGCCGAGGTGGGGGTTCCGGTGCTTCCTCACCCTCCCTACAGCCCAGACCTGTGGGCTGAAAGCGAGGCGTTTCGACTCCATCGAGGTGATCCAAAAAACTGTGACAGCCGAATTGAACGCGATTCCGGCGGATGAGTTTAAAAAATGTTTCCTGCAGTGGAAGGGCCGCTACCAGCGGTGTATTGACGTTCAAGGTCCTAGAAGAATATTAGTTGTACAAGCCAAAAGGTTTAATAAAACTGCTTAAAAAAATAAGGCTCATTACTTTTCAATCAAACCCTGTAAGCTGCAGATTTGCAATAGGATTCAACTGATATATAAACAGCAATCAACAATAGAGGTGTTCCAAGATGTGCTCAATCCAACAAAAGTTCCCCGCAGAAGACATACATCAAAAATGGTCGCCTGTTTTTTTTTCAAAATCTAGTCATGACGCAACTCTCCCACAAGAGAAACTTAAAATAGTCAATTCTGAGTGTTACCCAACCATTTGTTTGCCGGAAATTTTCGGAGAATAAAGGAAAACTAACCGCCGATGATGAATCATCCTTCAACAAGATAATGCAAGCTCTCAGGTATTGGCTTACGCAAGATAGTTTTTCAGTACTGAGTCCTACAAATTTGATTTGGCATCTAAGGATTTATTTTTATATCTACTCGAACATCACAAATAAAATGCGTGGTGAACGGTTTTCAACGTCTGAAGAAGTTTTTGAAGCCTTTAAACAGCTCATTTCGGAGGAATCCACTTCTGAGTGGCAAAAGTGCTTTGGAAATTGGTTCAAACGAATGCTGCAGTGTAGTATTGACTTCTAAGAAGAATAGTTTGAAAAACAATACAGCCATTTTTATTATTATTTTACTGCGTTTTCATTATTGGGCGCAAAATATAAAAGGCAACTCTCGTAGCAAAAAATTCGCATTTTTAAGACTGTTTAGGATGAAAGCTAACAGCGAGTGACAAGAAATTGCATATGCCATGCTGTACGTTTTGTGGTAAGGAGTTTCTATTGTGGAACTGGTCCAAGTTTCCATTGCACAAATGCGTGAACCAAGCTCTCTTTAAAACAATACAATGAAAAAGTATTTAAATGATTTCATCAATGATTTTTAGTTTTTCAAGGTATTGTCACAATGTTTCGACAAGGCGATGTATTCCTGTAGAGGTAAACTGCCTGTATAATATGTCGAGTTAATTTAATACCTTTTATAAACATGAACATCGTACTCGTATTAAAACTTTGGTTTGAAATTCGTAAATACAAGAAGAAGAAGCGATTGTGAGTTCTATTCGCTTCTTGAAGATAATATCAAAATGTTGTTTTTCAGATGTAGGGTACGTTTTCTATTAAAAAATTTGAACAAGAATTTGAAAAACAAACAGTTGCTTTAAAAAATACACAACAAGAAAAAAAAATTGTATATGCTTGCTTAAAACTCTTACATACAAGGTGGCGAAAAAGTAATCACCCTATCGGAAGATTTATAGTTTTTGCAAATAGCATCGTACGTCAAACAAGCAATAGAGCGCGTAAAGATCGAAATAAAGATTTCCATTACTGAAAATAACATAATATATTTAGTAAAAAAGTTATGAAAAAAATGGATAATCAATTTTGCGCCACCTTATACTCAAAAAGTTATTTTGTCACTCGCTATGATTTAAAGGTAATTGTTTTTGAGAAATCTGGCAGCGCAGTTGGCTAACATGTGAGTCTTCTCTTAAACGTGATTGTATCTCTCCCTTTTAGCGTTGTGAGTGATTTGGCTACTCGTTCCATTTCCACATTGTTCCTTCCGTGTTACAATTTTATACTGGCTCCAGATACCAAACATTCATATGAATGTACTTTTACTTACTTACTTTTTATGTATTTTGAGAATTTTCAATATATGTAAGTAATAGCATTTGCTAATCGGTCACTGATGATGATGTTGTCACAACTATGAGAAAGTCGAGTACATTCTTTCTCATGCTTATATGCATACTCACATATGTATGTATATAAGCAGATATGACGGTAGGCTATTGTTGATTAACTATTTATGTACTTGTTTGCCTGCCGGCTCGTTTAGCTACACGCTTGCATGACTTCCATTGCTGCTGCCGCCGTCGTCGCCGGCATTGCCATTGAAATTTAAATTGAAAGCGACGTTGGTTTTCAACTTTATGGGCGAACTCGTGTCCATTCATTTCATATCTAAAGAGTTCAGTAGTTGCAGATACTCCGTCGCCTTCAGTAGTATCCAAATTCACGCATTTCGACAGTTTATTTTGTGGAGAGAGAGTCTCTCAGTTGTGGCGCAATCAACAGAAAACGATACCACCAAAATAATAGCTATAAACACCATAAACCACCCCGTCGCGGTAAATACTAGTCACTCGTAACGCATCAACAACCACCCACCCACTCGCAAAGCGTTTCCTATCTTTTGTATTTTGCAGTGTTCTTTAAAAAACAAATACGTGCAGTATCAAAAATATTTTCTCAATCATTTTTATTGTGCATGCAGAACCGGTATCTGCTTTAAAAATAAAAGTGCAAATAGCCAAAAGGCCCAGAAGACGTCCCAATAGAGTTGATGAAAAACGCGCTAAAACCGCAAATAAATCAGTAATCTTCCGCGCCGATCTCAAGAACAGCAGCACGGCCTGCCAGCGTTATTAGTTACCTCAATTTGGTTACTTTAAACTTTTGTTTTTTTTATGTGAATATCCGGCTTGGCATCCCGATCAAGGCATTGCTGCGAATCAGAGCAAGCGAAAGAGGACGTGCATAATTCTTCCTTTTGTTCCAAGACTGGTTAGTATCTAGTTTCGCATAGGCAGGTGAGAAATATTCCTAATTTTAAATCTCCAAATGCATATGTATCCATTTATGTAGTCATGCTGTGTGTGTACGTGACGCATCTGTTGAGTATATGCATGTATACAGCTACATACATACATATACACCGCGCATGTAAGTGGGTTAGAACATCCCCGTAGGGAAAGTCTGTTTGGTAAACAATTTTCTGGTTCGGAAATAGTACGATACCGCCAAATTCAAATAGCTGCGGTAACTGTGCCGCGAATAGCGACATCTGCCTTCAGAGTGTGACAGTATCAAAGTCAATATGTAAACGCCCTTATCGTACATTTCGACCTTGAAGTCATTGATGGTTACGGTTTCAGATGCTGGATTGACTGGTTTTTGCATCACATTTAATAAAATTGTGCGTTATTATTCATTTTATAAACTGTAGTATAATCATTTAAGAAAAAACATTAAAAAAAAAAACATAAAAATAGAAGACGGTTTGGCCTGTACCAAGGATCGAGTCTATCACTTTTTAAATGGTACACGCGCGCAAGTTACAGGTGTTTTTCATACAAATATTTGCAGTTGTTTAAAATATCAATCGCATTTTTTTTGGGGGGACGGACATACTTATTTGTATATGGAATCAGAAAAAAAAGTGAAATTTAAATGAAATTTTTATTATCGAATGCAATAACTACTGACATTTTTTTCCTACCAGAAAGGAATTAATGTTTACAAAGCTTCCAATTAATTGTTAAATAAATGGCAATCGATTTTTTGTGCGGGGACAGACATATTTGTATGTAGAATCAGAAAGAAAAGTCAAATCTAAATTGAACTTAAATTTAATTTTATTCTCGATTGCTTTAACTACTGACACTTTTTAGAAACAAAAGAGAATTGATTTTTAAAAAGCTTCCAATTCATTCTAAAATAAATTAGAAAAAGTAATTCTGAAATTTTCTTTAATCTGAACGTTAAAACTTCATTACGTTTTGACAGGAGTATTTCTTCTAGATGCCATACTGTTGATAAAGTTTTGGCAAGTGTTTGACGTAATTTGGTTCCATTTTGTTCTGTTACCTTAGTTCATAGACGGTGTGAGAAACATTTTCGTTATAGCCTAGCCAGATGACGGCGTTAATCGGGACTAGCAGCGCAGTTAATTCTGATTAAAAATGTAGTGTGACAGATGGTTGTGACGTATATTAGTGAACAGCTGATTTGTTTATTGGATAGTTTTGTCTGTTAAAGATTGATCTTAGGCGACAAATACGGGTATTAGCTGCGCTGATATAAAAAAATAATTATTTGTTTAAAACAAAATCTTAAATTGCTATTTCTCAAACTGATATGCAATACCAAACAATCCTGTTAGTGCAGACGAGAGAACGAGAAATCTGGATTCGCTTATAAGTGCCTGCTCATCCCTCTCTGTCCAGGTTGAACGTTTCTTTCTGCTTGCCATCTGAAATTGGAAAAACGCATTTTTAAACTTGAAAATAAAGCGAAAATGCTGTATTTTTCATTCACAATAGATATTAACTGTCATTTTTGGGCAATATTGCCATCGAAAATTCCCCAAATTCGCTTAAATTATAAAAATTAAGTCTAGATGTCAATTCGCGTTAGTTACATTCCTGATATAATTCCGATTTACCATAGGTCGTTAATAATAGGTATTGTGTTGGGTTTACGTTCAGAGACTGCAAGAGCCAGGCGACTAATTAGTTAGGATTTTCTCGAAATCACATTTGGTTGAGCTAGCATTGTGTCGAAAAGTGGTATTTTCACTGGAAAAAGCCAAACTCCTTTCTTAAATGTATAGTATCATTGATGATATTTTCCGACTTTTTTCAAACTCATAAAATCGCATAGCATTGGTGATCCACTGCAAAATTTTAAAGTGTAATTCACATGTGCTACAGTCAAAGTCTCCCTTTTCTGCGGCACATTTCCTAATCTGTTCATGCACGTCTCAACCAAACATAATATTACTTTCTAGTCTGCAATTGTCTGATGTCTTAGATAACGGTGTTTTAGTATGATAAATTTTCTAATTTTTGATAAAACAATGCTAACTTGCGGCGTAGAATCATCGAACCGCTGAGAATTCGCGCGGGGGATTTGGCCATTACTTACTAACTTCTCTATTAAATTTGCAGCTTTTTGGGAAATATGCTTCATCATTATCTAAAATAGATTGCCGATCACGGTTCGCTCTTAATCAGGTAAAATATTATCAAGTAAGAAAAAAAAAAATTATCCAGTTGCCAAACGGTCCAGTCACGCTCAGTCTCAAAGAAATGTTTGTGCCAATGAGACTGAACTTGGTACGGCATGGTGAGTGGAGTGAATGCTATTACTCTTATTTGACTACATCACTGAATCGTGAACTGAGCGAAACCGTTTAATGTGAACATCACTACATTCTTCTTGACTAAGAACGAACCGTGATCAGCACTGTGTGCAAAGTGTTCGAAAATATTGTGTACATTCAATCCATACTTTAAGTAATTGTGAGTTTTTGAATTTGACAGTGGCTTAGAACAACAAAATTTATGTTTATACAAGTACAGTACCAGTTGCGAATAATCGAAAATGGATGCAAGGGTGTACAACCGGAAATTCTTAGATTTTCATCATACCAAGGTTGATAGATTACCAGGTTTGGCCTTCAGCTGTTGTGAAAAAATGAGATCGAGCGAGTAACTTCGGCTGAGACGTTACCAGTGACTCGGCAGCAGAATTGTGCCCGCTCATTTCACACGCCTTCACACACTCGTTCAATGACGACAGCAATGAGCGAAGACTTTTTTCGATTTTTTCGATTTTTTTTCGTATATCACCAACAAAATCTCAGTTTGCTGCTGTCTCAATCTCAAACTGCTGTCATAACTTCGCTTACGTTAGTCAATCAGCTGATTCTTTCAAATTCGCTATAACCGGTTAACGGTTATTGACCACATCTTCCGAATTGTTTTCACCATATCTCTTGATTTTAAATTCACTAGAAGCGTATCAGTTTGGCGCTTATGAGTTTCCCTACAGGGCATTTAAACGTGTATGTATGTACTTGCGCATATTCTTGTGAACATTTTGATACTTAGTGAATAGCTAGTTTGTATTATCGTGAAAAAAATGTTAATTTTTGAGGGCTTGCTTATTTTAAACTAGAATCAGATACTTATTGCAGTCACATGGCATGTTCGAGAAGTACATAAGCACGTATCTAACATATGTGGAGCTGTGTGTATGTATACATGCCCATAACAACAAAGAACACAAGTACATATATACATTTGTAGTTACTCATTAGGTGAATTTTCTTCTAGTAACTGAAAGTCGTGAGCACAAACCCGCATAACACCAGCTAACTCTGCTTATGAATGACCAGATGTAGCTAAGCCTGTATGCGCATACATGCACGAAAAAGTATGTGTGTCAAATAGCATTACCCTGTTTTACCATTTCATGGCCATATTTGTGAAAAACCGGCATCGCTTTATGGAGAGAGGGGTTACGCCCGCACGCACAATTGGCTATCGTCGTCGCCGCCATCGTCTACAATCAGCAAGCGTGAGCAGCGTGAGTGACGGTGATGTAATGCAATGTAAATATGCCAAGATAACTGTTCTTCACCGTGCAAAGCCGCGCTAAAAAACGAATATCTACTTTGCATGTGGTCAACGAAACCAAGTAATAACCTGAATCGCAGTAGTATTAGTTCTTGGCGATTTAATTAATTAAAGTTATGTGAATTAAAAATATGCAATTGATGGTCAGAAAAATAAATAGTGAATTAAATATAAGTTTCTTAAAAAAAAAAATTAAAATGTATCAGCATCAGCAGATCTGCCAATTTATGGTATGTAAACAAACAATTTTTTCGTTGTATTAAAATGGGATCCGCAGCTAAAGTCGCAGAAAAAAAAATTCAAGTGCTGCCATATAAACTAACTTCGCCATGATAATTTTTTGCATGGGATTCTATTTTTATTTAATTATCTTCATGTTAAGATTTTCCTAATTAATTATGTAAAATATCTGCATTTTGATGATAAATTTTCACTTCTGGCAATACTGCAAACCCAACAGAGCCAACTTACCCGAACAACTGATTATTTTTGTGTTTTTTTTCTCATTTTTGTGGTTTGCTTGTCAAAGTGATCTGCTTTGTTTACTTTCTGATTGAAATTCGTGAAATCAGCTGATTTTGACGTTCAAACCAATATACGTTTTGTTTCTGTGCTACTGTTGTCACCTTGTATGAATTCGCCTTGCTTATAAGCAAAACGTTCTAAACCGAAAAAATATTACAATTAAAGTCAAAAACACCGACCAAAATGTTTCAATTTCTGCCGATTCTGTGTTGTTTCCCTCCTGTTGGTGACCTTGAGTTTCCTCATGTCGTCTTCTAGTTCGTCGATCCATCTGGATCTTAGTCTGCCTCTTGCTTTCGTTGCAAATGCTTTAGCGTCAATTACTTTCGTTGAGCTGTTCTGGGGTTCATTTTCATGGTATGGCCTAGCCATCTTAGTCTTTGAGCTTTGATGAACCGCACAACATTTTCTCATCTTATAAGTTGGTCCAGTTCATGATTCCATCTTATACGCCACTCTCCGTTATCTTTGACTGCACCGAAGATTTGCCTCAACATTTTTCTCTCGAATACTTGGAGTCTGTTTTTGTCTTTTTCACTTATTGTCCACTCCGATCCATAGCAGGAATATAGATTTATATAGCGAAATTTTGTAAGATCTGTTCAGCAGCTTCGATTTAAAGAGCTTAATAAGTGAGTAGTATGCTCTATTTGCTGCTTGTATTCTCTCGTCGATTGTAATGCTCATTGCCGCGTCGTGGCTTAGTTTAAACCCCAGATACATGAAAGTTTTCACCGCTTCAAACTCATATGCCCCGATTTTGATTGTACCAGGTACCAGATCTTTTTTTCCGAACATCAATAGATATTTTGTTTTTTCCTTGTTAATTCTCAATCTATACTAATTTTACCGGTTGCCTTTTCTATGTCACAGAAAGTATTTGTTAATGCATTAAGGTTTTTGCTGGTCATCGCAATACCATTCGCGTACGCATATATTATATTTGTGTAGTTCTGTTAAGTATGCGAGAACTTACGCCCCCAAAAATGGTTCAGCCAATAGATATGCAAATCGGTACGAGCAAATGTAATTGTGCATGCGGACAGAAGCTTAAGCACATATACTTACATTAGGGTGGTTCTTAATATTCAGCTTTCGAGCAGTAGCGGCGTTAACTCGCCATTCACCGAAAATACCGGACGTCTAATTTTTTTTAAATTTGAATTATGTTAATTTGAGTATATACCATGTGCCGAAATTTAAACAAATAAAAATAGGCCTTCCTACAAATTTTTGTATACGAAAAATTTGAATTAGTTATATAGAGTTGGTAAATAACATAACTGAACATCTCATAACGTGGCGATAAGTTCTTATACCTTTCCTCGCAGATATTGGCGCGCTCCTATCGGCCTGTTCTGTCACTCACTGGCAAAGTGCTACTATAAGTGCTGCGATAAGGAGTGCACGTGATCCTTGCTTTGCGGGTAGAGAAAAATTACAGACCGAAGTACTCTAATATATGTATGTATATATTTACTTATTTACTTACAAATAAATAAACAATTGTTCTTCCTGATTACCTACTACAAAAATAACTTCAAAAAAAAGTTCAATTAAATTACAATACACAGTTTAATTGAGCAGAAAAGCATAGTTTAGATAATAAGAAATCTGCTAACGCGATTTTGGCCAGTTGGATACACGAAGTGGAGACAAGTCCTTCTAGAGATGGCCTCTGCTACGGCATTGAATACTTTTAGAGCCGAAGCGTTTGTATCCATTCGGACGACATGACCCAGCGAACGAAGCCGCTGGATCTTTTTTCGCTGCACTATCTTTATGTTGTCGTAAAGCTCATACAGCTCATTGTTCCATCGCGTACGATACTCACCGTCGCCAACGAGCAAAGGTTCAAAAATCTTCCGCCGAATCTTTCTTTCAAAAAATCCAAGGGGCGCCTTATCGGATATTGTCATCCTGCCAGTTTCTGCGCCATGCGTTAGGACATGCATGATGAGAGCCTTGTAGAGTGTTAGTTTTGTTCGTCGAGAGAGGACTTTAGTACTCAGTTGCCTACTTAGTCCAAAGTAGGTCTTGTTGGCAAGAGAGATTCTCCGTTGGATTTCAAGGCTGAGATTTAGATTTCAAGGAGAATGTGGACCTACTTGTAACAAAACTATGCTGATATGGTGATTTATTACTTTTGGTTGCAAACTAAATCTTTGCTTTCACAATATTTTCAAATAATTTAGATACAAATGAGAGCTCTGAGATTGGCCTATAATTACGGACGTCGTTTTTTTACCACTTTTAAAAATGGAAGTAACCACTTCATATATAAATCTACATTATTAGCATTTCTTGTAATAGTTGTTTGGTTTGCGTTACATTATCCTTTTTTTTATTTATCATAATAATTATAATTTTCTTGAAACTCTTAAAAATATGAATTTTTCGAATTTTCTGTTCGCTCGTATGCCTTAGAGTAGAATAAAAGACTATGACACGTAACAAAAATTTAAAAAAATGTCGGTCAATATTAAGCATCCTAAATTATGTATATTAGTATATGTCCATTTGTACACATACATACATATATATTTATATACATACATATTATATTTTATAGACATAAATAAATAAATAAAATAAATAATTGGCGCGTACACTTCTGTTAGGTGTTTGGCCGAGCTCCTCCTCCTATTTGTGGTGTGCGTCTTGATGTTGTTCCACAAATGGAGGGGCCTACAATTTCAAGCCGACTCCGAACGGCAGATATTTTTATGAGGAGCTTTTTCATGGCAGAAATACACTCGGAGGTTTGCCATTGCCTGCCGAGGGGCGGCCGCTATTAGAAAAATGTTTTTATTAATTTTGCTTTCACCGAGATTCGAACCAACGACCTCTCTGTGAATTCCGAATGGTAATCACGCACCAACCCATTCCGCTACGGCGGCCTCATGACATGCATTAGTGTAAATTTATATATGAACGAAACCAAAATAATGAATACATTCACAGTTTCGGATAAATATTCTAATAATTTGTTTCTAAACAGCTTCGTTGCCCCATACATATGTACATATCTGTGGACTTTTGACAAAGTAACCTGATTGACTTTAGTATTTCTTGTTTTTAGAACAGAAAATTTTGAAATTCCGCAGACAAATTTAATATTTGATTTCTTTGGTAATTAATTGCATTAAAATTCAAAAATTTAGTACGGACGTGTAGAAAGTTAATTGCTGCGTTCCACAATCTGGTATTATTTATGTGTATATGAGGGTCGTTTGAAAAGTCTGTACAAAGTCGGAGAGATGGTACTACTGGTGCATATCAAGGTTATGTTTAGTTAGTAACATCTCTTGGAAGAACACACACCAAGTTCCAGCCAGATCGGTTGCTAGCAACATTTTCTTAAAAAATGTCTGATAGCTCCTTTCATCTTCAAAAACTTTTTAGTTAGTGCAGATTTTGTGAAAGTTTTTGTGATTTCTCTAAATTACGTTTGATTTGAGAGAAATATCGAAGCGTCATATTTCAGTTGACAGCTCATTGAAAGGCATTGCACCGGCTTTCGACACTGAATGGAATCGTTACTGATCGTTACTGACTGCAATGTATCAGAAAACAGCGGCTGGAAGGTTAGGCATTTGCTTCACTGATGAGAGTATAATGAAGTGTATTGTAGTCATTTTTAAGATGAAAGACCAATCCAAGCTTGCTTTGCTTGCTCTTTTTATTATTAAAAATAAATTAACTAATGGATTTCCACTGCAAATGGCAAAGCGAAAGCATCAAAAGCAATTGAAAACATCCGAAACGATACATGAATTTGTAATGTTGAAAGCCGGCAAAGCAACGCTAAATAGAACTTTGTGTTGTTCGATATTTTGAAAGGCAACTTTCATATATTATAAATATTTCTATTTCTATTAGTAGACAGTTTTTGAAGCAAAGCAAGCGTGCATTGCACTTTTAAACGCAGTGCTCAGCACAGTTCAGCGCTTCTCGAATTGAAGCCAAATACCATACTTTCATACAGCTCTCTAGTAAGAGAGATTTTTTCGTGATATCCTGTAAAAAAATATACTCTCCCAAAAATATGTTTAGCACCAAGTCGTCGTCGGTAGGTGTTGTTGTTGTAAGAGCAAAACTATTTCCCAATAAAATGAAGTGACAGTCCTTGAACGGATATAAATCCGGTGTATTCCGGTAATGAAGAACGGTCTGTCGTGAGAGCAGTCGGTTGTGGTGACGGCTGTTTATATGAGTGCATATGCATGTGTATGTATGTAGTAATTATTACTTGACAAAAGTTAATCTAATATTCATTGAAGCATAGGCTACACATTTTTGTGTTTTTTATTGCTTCCAATTCTTTTTTGCCGGTACATAAAAATAATAAAAGAGAAACAATTAGTGGCTCTACAACATACCCAGCGGGAAATACTGAACTTAGGAAACAAACTTTTATTTCAGCACTAGTATGATTTCGCCAATTACAAAATCTTTACACGTTTATGTTTGCTAGACTATCAGCATTTCGGGGTTGGATTTCAAGTCCGAAATTGAAAAAGCAGGTTACCTTATTTTATCGAAAAATAAAGTAAAAAAAAACATTTTTGATTTAAGAAAAGCGAATCAGGTGAGTTTGAATGTTGTTGTTAATCTGGCTGTGTAAAATCCCTTATAACATATGTGAACAATATTAATATTAGGTGAAGTAAAAAGTAAAACGTTTTTTTCGTTTTGTTTCGCGGATGGTATTAACATATTGTTTTCAGATTTTGAAATTTTCGTTGATTCCACTATTTTGTACACACGATATGAGGTTTAAGTTTGTATGGGAGGCGCCACGCCCCCTTTTCCAATACCTGCCACTTTTATCATAACAGAGGTATTGTTAATTTGTGTAACTGTATCCAAAATCATTATCTTAACTTTTGTAGTTCCCGAGAAAAGAGATTTAGAAATCCCAGTTTGTATGGGAGGAGCCACGACCCCTTTTATAATACATAATGCTTTTCGCCTTAAGTACGGTATGCAGGGTGACAAAAAATAACTGCATACAAACTTCTCTGTGCAATTAGAGGAATGTAAATTTTTTTAAGCGAATGCTCTTATTTTGTGATTGTTGTGTGTGTTCTGAAGTATAAAAAAAAGTATTCGTTTCTGTTCCAACTCTTTTTAAATACTTTGTGTAACGATGTCAAGTAGTCGCTCGGCTATTATAGCCCTGCATCAGCTAAGAGCACGCAACTGCGAGAGAGCACGGAAGCTTGGAATTGCACGTTCATTGGTCTCTCGTGCAATCAAACGATTTAAGGAGCTTGGTAATGAAGGTGACTGTCCTGGAAGAGGAAGAAAACGAACTGTTAACACTTCCAACAACCGAAATATCATTAAAAAAAGCGTTCAACGAAATTCTATGGTCTCGATGAGGAAAATTGCTCGTGAGACAAGCATCAATCGGGAATCAGTTCGCCTTATAGCAAAAAAAGAACTTGGACTTGAACCTTATAAACTACATACAAAAATGCCAGCTGTTCACGGTTGAAAACAAGAAAGTAAGACTCGAAAGATGTCGCACGCTCCAACGTCGGACCGCAGGTGGGGGATGGGAAAAAATCGTCTTTACAGATGAGAAGCTGCTTACCGTTGAACAAGCTCACAATCATCAAATTGGTCTACAGAAGTCCCAGGACTTTCGTCTATTGTTAAACATCGTCAACAGGACTCGGCACCAGCCCACAGAGCAAAAACAACAAAAGAGTGGTGCAAAGCCGATTTCCCCTCTTTCATTACTTCCCAAGAATGGCCACCCTACTCACCGGATCTGAATCCGCTAGATTACAGCGTATGGTCGATTTAGGAAGCAAGGGCCTGTGCAAAACGCCACCAAACTTTGGAGTCCCTGAAGCTAGCGATGCGTCGAGAGTAGGATCGCATAACGGTAGACGAACTACGGCCTATAGCCCAAATTTTTTGAAACGTCTGGGCTTGTGTATTCGTGCTAAAGGTGGCCACTTCGAAACTGGCTGAATATAATGTTACTCCAACATTGTCTTTAAAATTTCACAATTTGTTTTGAGCTACTATCAGTGATACATTTTTTTCATTAAAAAATGTTGCATACACTTATTTTTTGTCACCCTGTATATAATTTATGCATTCATGCCAAGTTTCAGCGCCCTGTCTTAATTGGTTTTAGAGATATGTATATTGGTTTTCACGTTTTTTTCTATGCGTCAGATGCCAGGCTCCTCTTCATAGGGATTAACATTTCTGCACTCAAGGAAGTTATTATCGGGCGAATGGTGCACTAAAAAAAGGGGTTAAGATATTTTAGTGTGCCTTATTTACGTATATAATGATCCTTATGTAAATTAACCGAAAATATTTCACTTAAAAAAATGTATAGCAAAATTTTCAGCTTTTAAGTCTCAAAAGCTTGAAATATTTTCAGTGTGCTCCAAATAAATAAATCCAACAAAAAATAATAATTAACCAATTTTTAGGTGAATTGAAGGCCATGCCTAAAATACTTGGACCACTCCTTACTTTTGATTAGGTTGCTACTTAATGGAAGTGTGCTTTGTGGAACTATAAAATAAAATGAAGTGCTATTATTTAATAACTTCCAAATATTTATATCCATTCTTTTTGCGTAAAATTCAAAACTTTATTTAAGATGTTCCAGACTGTTCGATTTGGGTAAAATATGCACTGTTTTGTTGCATAATTTGCTGACATTTTAAAGGTAGCTTCTCCCATCGAAGTCTTGGTCCTTTTTGGCGAAAAACTCTAGTAATCGATTTTCACAATCTTCTCTTGACACCAATTTCTTATCACTCAGGAAACTTCGCAGTCAAAGAAAAAGGTGCCGATCGCTTGGTGTCAGGTTCGGTGTATATGGCGGATGCCTTAAAACTTCCCAACCAAGCTTTCGTAGTTTGTGTTGAGTTACTACAGATGTGTGGGCCTTGCGTTGTCCTGACAACAACTCTTCTGTTGGCCAATTCTGGCAGTTTCTGGCCAATCGCCTGCTTGAAACCGTCCAGTTGTTGACAGTAGAGATCTGAATTTAGTGTTTGGCCTTACGGAAGCAACCCATGATAAATGATTCCTTTTATGTCCCTTTAAATACGCAGTAGAACCTTCTTGGCCATTAGTCCTAGTTTGGCCATCGTTTGAGCTGCTTCATCACGCTCAATATTGTCGTATGCGATCTATTTTTATCCCCAGTCACCATCTATTTGAGAAATGGGTCGATTTCAGTCCGTTTGGCCAATGCTTCGGATATAGAAATTTGATCCACCATGTTTTTTGGTGTTAATTGATGTGGCACCCAAACATCGAGTCTCTTTTTGAATCCAATGATGCGCAAATGATTTTAAACTGTTTTATGGTCAATCTTTAGATCCTGGGCGATGTTACGACTATTAACATGCCGGTCAACTTCGATTATTTCTCTGATTTTATCGACATCTTTCATAATTTTTGGTGCAACTTTAACATCAAAGTACAGTATCGGCACCATAAGCCCCATTCACAATTTCATAGACCCGGCTTGTACTATCGCCTTTAAAAAACTGTTAAATGTACCGAATGTCCTCTTTGTTTACCCCCATTATTAACACCCTGTAACTCACAACTGACGCCGTAGCCGAATGGGTCGATGCGCGACTACCATTCGCAATTCACAGAGAGAACGTCGGTTCGAATCTCGGTGAAACAACAAAATTAAGAAAAACATTTTTCTAATAGCGGTCGCCCCTCGGTAGGCAATGGCAAACCTCCGAGTCTATTTCTGCCATGAAAAAGCTCCTCATAAAAATATCTGCCGTTCGGAGTCGGCTTGAAACTGTAGGTCCCTCCATTTGTGGAACAACATCAAGACGCACACCACAAATAGGAGGAGGAGCTGGGCCAAACACCCAAAAAGGGTGTACGCGCCAATTATATATATATATATATAACTCACAACTGAATGGAATAAAAAAAAAAAACAGGAAAATAGTTTTTTAGTGTGAAATGCCACCTTGACAACGAGCATAAACTTTAAATTGTTTGATCGATAATTTACGAGATAGCGATCACTGCAGCCATCTACCCCGAAAATAATTGATTTATTTTCCACCAAACTAATGTTTTTAGTACTTTTAATATTTCACTTAAAGTGGTGTTTTTTATAACAATAACTGCTGCATAAAATTTTTAATACTTCCAAACAAAATGACGTCAGTTCGGAGCTTGTGCTTTTTCCTAATGGGGCCTATAAACGAAAATATGAACACTCATGTGAAATTAATTTACACATACATACACATGCACGTAGATATGTTCGCGTGAATGTTAAGTAAATATACTTGAATTTATCTTCAAGTGGGAGATTGAATATGGAAATGTGCTTCGTAGAACTTTTCAAACAAAATTATTTTAGATAGAATCAAGTGCGAGTATCAGATAAATTTACTTATATAAATCTATATACATATGTATGCGTATAAATACATATATTTGAATATACCTACAACTATCTAACCCAAGTCACAAGAAAAACAGCCATACAATAAATTCCGTACATCTCTCTTCTATTGTACGTAGGCGCAAACAAAATAATTAAGAGAATAGAGAACCCCCATGGAAGTCGAGGATGTATAATTCCATCCAAATAGTATTGAGCTCGGTCTTTTATTTTTAAAAGTATAGCAATTTTTATGAAATTCTGAAATTCTGAATACTTAAGTCCCGCTATGTGTACTTGTCTAAAATCCCGCTAAAAATTTTGGCGCAATTTGGTAGTATAAACTGTGCAAAAGAGGGAGAGAAATAGTGAGTGGTAGGTATAGAGGTACAAGATTTTTTTCTTTTTGCAAGTATTTATATTATAATTACATTTTGTTTTTTTTTTTTTTGCATTTTAATTGCAAGTAATTTTTTCACTTTAGTAAATTCGCTTTAAGAGTGGTTGAAATTAAGCAAATCACTTTTTCTGTGGGATACATTTTTGGTTTAGATGTACTTTCATATAGAGCTTCAAATAGTATCTTGGCTTCATTGTAAGCAATGATTGTACGAGGTGTGTTCAAAAAGTATCGCGAATTCTGTGCTTTTTCAAAAATTATTTATTTATTCATTGATATCTATTTTGTCCCCTTCAAAGTAACCCCCATGAGATATTATGCACTTGTGCCAACGTATTTTCCAATCTTCGAACCACTTCAAAAAATAATTTTTTTATCTTGTTCAGCTCTTCCTTCGATGTCGACTTTATTTCGTCAATCGTAGCGTCGTCCTTTCATGGGCCTCTTCAGTTTCGGGAACAAGAAAAAGTCACAGGGGGCCAGATCTGGGGAATACGGTGGCTGTAGCATCATTAGTGTGTTGGTTTTGGCCAAAAAGTCGCGCACAAGCAACGATGTGCGTTATCGTTATCGTGATGCAAGAGCCAATTTTTGTTCTTCCACAAATCCGGGCGTTTCTGGCGGATTGCTTCTCGCAAATTGCGCATAACTTGCAGGTAATATTCCTCATTGACCATTTTACCCTGTGGCAAGAACTCATGATGCACAACGCTCCTGCAATCGAAGAAAACAAGAAGTAAAACTTTTACATTCGACCGAATTTGTTGCGCTTTTTTCGGTCTTGTTTCATGCGGCAGCTTCCATTGAGATGATTGAGCTTTGGTTTCCACATCCTAACCATAAACCCACGATTCGTCAGCAGTTATGACCCTCTGGAGCAAATTTGGGTCATGGCGGACAGAGTCCAACATCTCATTAGCAATGTTCATGCGATGCTGCTTTTGGTCGAAATTGAGCAGTTTTGGTACGAATTTTGCGGCGACCCGTCAAATCATTGAAAAAAAATTGAATGACACGAGCCAATCGATACGTCTAGGTCCTTAGCAACTTCTCTAACGGTGATTCGACGATTGGCCCGTACCATTTTCTTCACTTCATCAATTTTTTCGTCTGTTGTTGAAGTGGTAGGGCGTCCGGCACGCTTTTAGTCGTTCACATCTTCTCGGCCTTCTGAGAACATTTTGAACTACAGATAAACGTTACTTTGGTCCAAAGTAGCTTCTCCGTATGTGTACACAGCCAACATTCGAAATGCATCCGCGCACTTAATTTCCATAATGATCCATCTTTTTGAATAGGTAAAAATCGAAGACAAAACCAGCTGTCAACAATTAACTGAACATTCAAAATGGCCGAACTCGTCAACGTGAGTGAGAGACATGAGTCCCAACATATCGCCACAAAAAAATCGAAATTCGAATATACGTTACCTGCGAAAATTCAAAACTCGCATTACTTTTTGAACACACCTCGTATACTAGAGCGCGAAGAGACGAACCGCATACAAGCCCCCTGGCTAAGTTGGCGGCCAACGTCAGGAGTTCTGCGTGACAAAAATATGCCGATGAAACTAAAAGGCACAATTTATAAAACTATGGGCCGACCTGCAATGGCGTATGCTCTGAATGCTGACCACTTCCCGCTAAGCAGGATCAAAGCATCCATGTGGTGGAGATGAGAATGCTGCGTTGGGCTTCGGGCATAACAAAGCTGGACGAAATAAGTAATAAATACATCAGGGGTAGCTCCCATTTCTCGCCAATAATTGAAAAATTGAGGGAAATTCGCTTGCGCTGATATGGGGGCACATCATGAGAAAACCGTATTAGCATGCAACAAAGAAATTGGTAAATCAGCCGCTTTCATCAATGGAACTTGCAGACCATTTAAATCCTAGCTAAGCAGCATTAAAACTTACTACCTACTGTTTAACTTGCCTATTGCTTACGAGGAGGGTTGACCCCTCCTAAGGAACCACGGCAAGGAAGAAGAAGATGCGCCCTAGCTGGAAATTGGACTTGTTTCAGGAGGGGTTAGGTGCGGGTACATTCTGGGATTGGTTTTCGGGAGAATAAAGTGTAAAAATAAAAATAAACAAAAATTGAAGTCTGCAGTTTGTCTGCCTGTGATTTTACAATAAGAGTTTTTAGGCTCGTACACAGAAATTTACATCTATACTTGACGGATGAGAACTTCGAATATCTTTGATAGTTGTTGCTAGATTTGCTTCTTCTATAGAACTTTTGTGGAATACAATTTTAATCACGGAGTGGTACACAGACACGACTAGCGCATGGCAGCCTTTTAACAAAGTTTAAATATATGTAATATCGTCACCTGAAATGGATATTGAGGCAAAATCAAACATAGAATTAATATCAAGTGAAAATTCAAAAATGAGGAACATCATCATGACACACAAAATAGGATTTGAAAAAGTCGGCGAACAGATTAGCAGTAGCACTGGAAGTGCTCGCAAATTTGTTATTTAAAAAGACAATGGAAAGAATCGATGAGCATGATTTTTTCGACTTTATAAAATTCCAAATGTCTTAGAGTTCAACTTCATACTTATTTATCGACAAATAATCATGAAAACTTATAAATCGTAGCAGAATATTTAATTTGTTTCAAAGTAATGTCTACGCGGAGTGGTTTTTTTATTAGATAATTTTCGTTTGTAACTGAACTGATTAGTTATGAATCACACTTGCTTCTTTTGCCAAGTTAATGAGTAATGTTATTACGTAGATAATGTTATTAATTCATTTTAGTAGCCAACTTGATAAGCTTTTTGGTTAAGTCCGTTAAGCAAAATAGGTGGCACTTGCATAAATGCAAAGGGTATACCATAAATCCTTTGGTATTTGGATAGGTCAAGAAAGCAAATATTTTTTTTTATAAATATACCATTTGTTACTGTGCTTACCCATGAACGTATTTCTATATTTATTAGCGTAGCAAGCGAAATTTTCTAAAAATACATTACTGCATGACGAATTACACCAGTTTACCAATTTTGGTTAAATCGAGTTCACCTGCAGGCAAAGTGAGCCCTGGGGTAATTTTGTGTCTCTAAACATGAAAATGATGTCGTTTTTCCAAAGCATTATTTTCGTATTTTTTTCAAATATTAAAATTGTGAATATTTCTCAAAGAAATTCCCATACACGCATTATGAATACACGAAAATTATACACGTTTATATAAGCTGGCACAAAATTAATCACCTTAGCGGAAGATTTATGAACTAATTTGTAAGATGTTGTACGGTTCATCAAAGCTCAAAGACTAAGATGGTTATACCAAATGAAGTCAGGTCAAATGCTCCATTATAAAATAAAGTCCTTCTAAAATTTTCAAAACCTTAAAAAACAATGTATTATAATATATCAGGGGGGCCGATCTGCCGCTCGCGAGCCACATACGGCTCTTTTAAGGATTATTTTGTGGCTTTCGATAATATACCCGAGTTCATTTTCATTTCCTCTTGCTTTTTTTCTGAATCCATTTGAAACTAGCATCATTCAATTCCATTTCTAATATAATTATGACCCAAAAAGCTTCTGGAGAATAGGAGTTAATAGAGATCAAGCTCTTCAAATAAAATACAAGTCAACGTAGATTACTGAATTTAGGAAATTTATACCAGAATAAAAGTATCCTGAATTAAAAAAGGCTGCTTGTCATATTATTTCAATACTCGGCACAACGTACGAATATGAATCATTTTATTCCACTTTAAACTTTGTGAAATCCGAACAGCGATCAATATTAGCTAACCAGCATCCTCAAGCATCCTCAAGACTTCCGTAAGAGTCTATGCCATCTTGAATATGGCGTACTGTCTAATTGAGAAAAAGTGGCGGGGCAACACTATTGGAATTTGTAGTGACAGTCAAGCTGCACTGAAAGCCCTTGCTAACTCACGCTGCTCTTCGAAGTTAGTCGGTGAATGTAAGACAAAACTAAACAGTGTTGCAAAACACAACAAAGTTAGTCTTATGTGGGTGCCTTGACATTGTGGTATTAGGAACGAGTTAGCTGATAAATTGGCTAATGAAGGCTCTGCAAGTTTGCCACTAGGCCCTGAATCCTTTCTAGGTGTCAATTACGCGTCGATTCAACTATGGATGAGGACTTCATGAGGTCTACCCACACAAATCATTGGTCTGAGTAGCCAAGGGGTTTGTAAAAGAACCAAACAGGAAAACAGCGACCTTTCTCCTAAAACTCAGCAGGAAGGACCTGAGAGTATTGGTGGGTGTAATCACAGGGCACAACGTCTGTGGTCAGCATATGGCTACCATGGGGGTCGTAGACAGCCCAATATGCCTATCCTGTCTTGAGAATGACGACACTGCAGAGCTTTTTCTCTGTAGCTGTCCTGCATTTTCCAGAATCAGACTTGGGATATTGGGTTGCGATATACTCGGTATGGACAAAGTTCATACTCTTCCTCTTCCGGATCTCTTAAAATTCATCAAAGAATCCAAGAGATTTGCGGAAGAGTGACCGCAAACTAATTTATCCGTTTTTACCATCCACCTTTTATCTTTCCTATCTCTATTCTTTCTACTGATATCTATCCGGGTGTAGTCTACTGACTGAGTGCTTGGACTTGTCCAGCCCCCCACAAATCTAACCTAGTCTAATCTAATCCTCAAGAGGAATTAGTGAGAAGCGCTGCCACCAATTATTCACTAAATCTTAAAGAACTATCAAGAAAAGTAAAATAAATGTGTTTAGTTTTTAAGAAATAAATTCGATTCGATATGTGTACTTTTACTCGTATTTATATGTTTTCAGTGAATATAATTTCTATAAAAAATTGTATGTAATACCTTCGAATGCCAAATACCTTTTAAATATGTATTTAAATGCGGTTCACGAAAAATTTCAAAATGTTGCAAAATGGCTCGGATATCAAGAGTCTGGCCACACCTGTATTATTTATTATTTTCACTGCTATCAGGTGACAGATTTTGTTTTGGTTAGTAGCTAACCAGCAGCTTTTGATTAAAATTGATCGGAAGTTAACGACAGAAACTCGCTAACTATACACTGAAAAAGCGGCCTTTAGTGGTTCCCACACGTGCTTATTAGTATGTATGTATGTACATACAATATGTAGCCCGTGACCAAATCATTCAGCGAACCAAATTTGCCTGTTGTTTAAAGCGCATTTTTGTCCCTGAAAATTATAAATTGACTATTTCTACTTAATGTTGTAGCCACCTTTTCTTTCTATTTTTCATCCGATCTTAGGCTTGCCGATCAAAAATTGGCCTAGAAATAATTTCTTATTGAGGTTAATTTGTTGTTTAAACTAGTGTTAAACCATGGGAAAATTATACATATGCAGACACAAACATATAAAATATTATCTTGAAATCATAATTCATAAGCCCACAAGCCCACATAATATTTGAATGCCAATAAATTAATAATTATGTAATTAGTTCATAATATCTATGGCTGTATGTATATTGTGATAACGATTAAAAAATCAGAAAAGGTATGTGTCATAGGTGGTTAGTGAACAGATTAGAAAGCACATACGTACGTATATGTACGTATGCATATTTATCGGGGGTTTTTCAAGGAATTTGATTTGTCACAATACGGTGCAAATAATATAAGTAATAAACACACTAAAGGTAACAAAGAATTGCGTGTTTATGCATAACAGAAGTCAGGCGTACATGATCACGCCATCAGTGGAGGTTCTTCTAGAACTCGCTCACCTTTTCACATTCAAATCCAATCCCAAGCGAAGAGGATTTTCCTAAGAACAACTAAAGCTGCCATTGACTCAGGCGTTCATAAAAATCGCAGAAGTTTCATACTCTTGCTGAACTAACGCCTGAGCTCTCTATGCCCCGAGACATGATGGTGCGGATGTTAAGTTTTTTCAAACGCTTCAAGACTAAACTGGACAATAAAACAACTAGGGAAGGGATATCTAAAACCTACAAGATAACCAGAGCATGGTAATATGGTAGATGGACGGATAACTTATTGAGGAAGGTGCACAGGCAAGTGTTTGCGCGCTGGATAAAACAAACTCTGAAGCTCTATATAAGAATGCAAATATATTTCAAGTGAAAGTCTACGCAATAGAAAGATGCGCTCTCTTTAATCTCGCACGCAACTAGAGCAACAGAATCATAGCTATCTGTACTGTTAATCAGGCAGCAATCATGGTTTTCAAATCTTTCCAGTTGAGCTGAAAATCTTTAGCCAGAACAACCAGGTACTTATCCTATTTGTTCCAGGGCACATAGGAATTACTGGGAGTGAGACGCCAGTTAAATTACCCAGAAAAGGGGCTAAGTCCAGAGCCATCTTGTGGCTTAGGAAAGGGTAACTTCCGCTTTCTTTTTCAGGAAGTAGAGGAAAGACAAAGAAAATCTCACTGGGACAATTGACTGGATTTATCGCTTTAAAAATCAAAAATAGGTAGATTTAACCTAAACCGATTATATGGAACTAAAGAATTCTAATTATCATCTTACTAACTTCGTTCGTGCGTGAATACCATTCGGAATTCAGATAAAACGTAGGTTCGAATCTTGGTGAAACGCCAAAATGAAGAAAAAGTGTTTTCTTAGCGGTCGTCCCTCGGTCGGTTTAAAACTGTAGGTCCCTCCATTTGTCGAAAAACATCAAGACGTATGCCACAAAAAGAAGACGGAGCTCGGGCAAACACCCAAAAAGGGTGTACACGCCAATTATATATACATACATATATATACATTGTATATACAACTTGGGAGTATAATCTAATGGTACTTGCAGCTTTTGTAGGAAGGAAAATGAAACCGCCAAACATGTGCTGGCAGTGCGGCCAGAAACACAAACACTCAACATATTTTACCAGAAAGACAGATAAAGGGAGAAGGCAGCACAACTGATCTTTCAGGTCGCTGTGCTAAATCTCCTAATAATAATTAGTAATAATATTAAATAAGGTATTGATTTGGATAATATTAAGACTAAGCAGGCTATCTAGAAAGAAAAATTTCATGAGATCTACTAAGTTGTTCAATAAATTTTGCGTTCGATAAGAAAAACACAACTTTATGGTTTGAAATGCATTTTATTATTCAGTATATCCTCCCTGAACATCAATACACTTCTCCCAACGAGATTCCATTTCCGAAGTGAGAATCTAGAAGGGCTGCAAAATACGCTTCCACAGCTGTTGTGACCTCATCATTTGATGAGAAACACATTCCATGCATGCATTTTTTTAGGTCTGGAAACAGATGAAAGTCGCTAGGGGCCAAATCTGGTGAATATGTTGGGGCAACAATACGAGCTGTAATTGATGGATTTTAGCCATTGTCAAAATGCTCTTGTGGTACGGTGCCTTGTCTCGATGAAAATTAATTTTTTTTCTTTTGCAAATTGGATATTTTTTCATAATTTTTTTTATTCAGCTGGTCTAATATTAAGAATTTATTGCTTCACCAGCTTGCAAGTAATCCTCGAACAAAATTCCTTTCGCATCCCAAAAAACTGATGCTAACACCTTCTTGACCGATTTTTGGGCTCGAACTCGTTTCGTAGCCTAACAACCAAGTTCACACCATCCTTTAGGTTCTTGATTTGTATTAAAAGCATGGTATTAGACCCAAGTCTCATCTATAGGCATGAATCGTTGCACAAAATCCATTTTATCCTTTCAAAAATGCTCTGAATGTTGATGAGAAAGTCACATTCGAATGTGTTTTTGTCCCATTGTTAGCGAAAGCGACACCCATTGTACACACAGCTTTACTTCAGTAAAAATATTGCTTACACTACCCAATGATATGCTTAGGGCTTATACTAAGTCTCTTGCAGTCACTCGACGAGTTTTCATGTTTTTTTCCACGATTTCTGATTTCTTTCTTGACGTGGATCGTCTTCAAGGCTTGTACGACCACGTTTAAATTCAGCAACCCATCTTTCTATTGTACTAATAGATAGCAAAAAGTCCTTATATACTTTCAACATTCGTTCATAAATTTCCGTTGCTTAAAAATTGATAAAAATTCAATCAGTGCACGAAAATACAGTGACAGGTCGGTACTAAATGACTTGCAAACAATTAATGAATTGACAGATTCAAATGAAACTTTACATAAGTTCATATGAAGAATGAATGTGTTGGTACAACAGCAAAAAAATTTAGGCTAGTAGCAATGCGCTCTCTTATCGAACCGCAAAACTTATTGAATAACCTAGTATCTACTTAGGTTGCCGTTGAGATGGCAGATAATCACTGTGGCGCAAACTGGTGGGTAAATACTGAAATCCGTTGTCATGCAGCAATTATGGGTATATGGAGTATATCCATAAATATTTACAATTTGGAATTTGTGCTTTACAAACATAATAAAGATTACAAATTATTTTACTTTCAATTTAGATGTTTATATACATATCTGCATAGACTCGTGCACATACGTACATACATGCTTGTGCACATAACTTTGATAGTTTCAGGCTTTCGCTTTTTCGTACAATAAAAATCAAATCTTATCTAGGCAGAGTAAACATTTTTACGAGCTAATATGTAATTGTGCTTTTTTATATACAAATAATTATTTTTTAATATCTTTGACGTGGACATGACGCGTTCTCGTACAAGCACTTAAGGTTTCAATCCAAATAATTTGCCTATAATCAGATTTGCTAATATTCAACATATTTCATTGGCTGCAGGCGTCTAACATTTAGATATACAGGGTATTCGGTGGCAGAATTAGGAATTAAAAGTTAAATTACAAAAGAATAACCAATGAGTATAAAGAACAAGTGTGGATTTTATTTTTTTTAACTTGATTCCCTCTAAATCTTGACGTTACTGCGGATACAATTTTGGAACCTGTCCTTCGTACGCCGTGAAACTCATTGGAGAAGTGATGCCATTTGCCTCACAAACCCTGCGTAACTGCTAGGCTACTATGGCCACAAATAAGAAAAGGACAAAGAAACTGCTAAGAGAGGTCTCGAATGTTGTGGCTTGTGTAACCGGTCATTGGCTATTTGAGCTATTGGCTAACTGTCTGGCGTGCGGTTGGCATCAATCCTGCGATTCATGAAAGCCAAAAAATGGTTTCATGAAGAAAAATAAATAAGGTCCCCGTGTCGCACAGTGGTGTCACAATCGTACGGAACGACTACCACCATAATCTAACCTAACTCACCTCAAGAACGATATTTTCTTTTAGAGCTGAGATGGTCGCTGGGCTTGTTTCATAGACTTTACTTTTAAGATACCTTCACACAAAAAAAGCCCATAGGGGTTACATCGCGCTATTGGGTGGCTGGTATATGTAGATCGCTAAAAATGCGCAGTTCAAACTGCGATTATCTTCCGATTTTTTTACTCCTTATAACTGTAGATATTGAATTTCTGTGTAATTTGCGTTCTTTTTTTGATAATACGGAAATAAAAGAATATATTTTTGCAAAAATAACTGTTTTATTAGGTCGTCCAGTAAAAGTAATCATAGTTATATGATATTGTGGGAAAGTCCGTTATTTCTATCTAAAGGGGACCAATTTGGAGGTGTCGGTTTTTAAAATGAAATAAAACAACGAAAACTCAAATTGATTGGACAATCTTTATTATTTTTGTGTAGAACTATTCATGACATTTATTTTTTAAAGATAATGCCTTTCAAATGTTGGCCTCAACTGCGCTGTAATTCGGACATCCGTAAACACTGATTTTTAATGACTCGCTGGAGCACTTCGTTCGGGATCTCGGGAATATCTTTAGTAATGTTGGCTTCCAATGCCTCTAACTTTACATACCCCCACATATAAAAGTCCAAAAGTCTGATATCACATGATCTTGGTGGACAATCTACTGGTCCTGGACGAGAGATAATTTGCTCACCGAAACGACGACGCAGTAAATCCATTGTTTCACGGACTGTATGGCAAGTAGCACCGTCTTGTTGGCACTGAATGTTGTGGATATCACGGGCTTCAAAAAGTCGTTTATCATGGCGCGATAGTATTAGCGTTCGGGATTTACTATTACATTAGCGCCAGCCTCGTCTACGAAGAAGTATGGGTAGCTGATTCCTCCAGCCCGTAGGCCGCCCCTAACGGTTGTATGTAATGGCCATTAAACCAAAAACGTACGACGGTTATGTACACCATAAGTTGGCCTGAGCGGGCAATGAACACTTTTCACAGAGCGTCGTCTTTGAGGCGTAAGTCTTTCTATCATGAAATATCATTTAATACTGAAAAAAATGTGCTTAGTTCGGCAGTAGGTACGCGTGATCTGTCCAAAAAACCCTATTGGAAAAAATGCCTCCAATCTGATCACCCTTTACACAGCTGTGTATATTTGCTATGTGATATTTTGCTCCCGGGCCTTCACTGCACCAAAACTAATATTTTTCTGTCTATATAAATAAGTAGATAGATAAGCTCGTACAATACATTCGTGAGCAAATACGGAAACAAGAGTCATTCATTAACAACTGAATGAAATAGTCGTTAAATAAGTCTTTTCCATGCATATCTATAACTTTTATACTGCATTTTTATAAAGCAAAACTATTCACAGGAATTCTTGAATGACTTCTTTTACTAATATCGTTTTTCAGGGTAAATATTTGTGTAACGACATACCGTATTTTGATAATAAATATATGTACATACCTGTGTATGTGTGTATATTAACATAAATATTTGTTTATTCCGAGTTGTGCTATGACAACAAATACGCAGATTGAACAAACTCGGATTACAAAAATCCATAAGAATGAAAATGCATATATGCAGGTGCAAATATATACATACGTACATGTGTTAGTAGAAATGTGGCTCGTTAAGTATCCTATTGTTGAAATTTGATTGCTTGGAAATGCCTAAGTCAACAATGACTGTTGTATTTATTTTCGTCTGTCGGCCCAATTGCAATAAAAAATTAATTCTCTTAAGGCAGCCTTCAGAGGCGGTAGGGAAAGTAATCGGAAGAGATTGTGAAGCATGGTTTTTTTTTAGCTCCATGATAATTTAATTTGTTTCTTTATAAAAATATAATTCATTAATGAAGACCAAAATAATCCAAGTTTAATCCTGTTTCCAGAATCTATGCTAAAAAAAAAAAACCAAAATAATGTCCTGCACTCGTTATATGGGGAAATGTGTAACACCTTCAGGGCAAAGAATTTTCAAAAATTAACGAAAATTTTGAGCGACTTCAAACTAATACTTTCAAAGCCGCTGATTGGCTACTCATCTGAGTATTAACTGTCAAGAAAGTAAATATTTAATCCGATTCCCATGCGGTAATTAGGTCTCTCGGCTCAATGATGCTGCATTCGAAACTAGTCAGGGAATGCCTGGTTTGACTTACGATTGCATCCGAATTTTTTGACACAAGGCTCACCTGGGGTCCTACTTACAGCAAAATTGCGGAAACTGTGAGGCGGATGAGCTGGCAGACAAGGTACCTGTGAGGTAATTTCCCAGCGAAAAGATAGCGTTCGAGGGATCTTCTGATGTTGACAATATCTCAGTTCTCGAACTTCGTGAGTGCGTGAGCGAGGCGAGGTATGCATGTTGTGAGATGTGGAATTATCTCGAATCATATTTGCGTCAGTTGTATGGAGGATGAGGTGGAATCATCTTAGCGTCTTTTTTATAGCTGCCCTCCCCTCGCGGGACTAAAATTTAGACATCTTGGCTCTGACTCTTTGCTACGCCTGCTGATATAGAAGGCCTTGATATTAAAAATCTGGTGAACTTCATCAGCAGCATAAAGCGGTTAACACAATCGTAACACAGTTATCGTTCGTAATCCCCACATGTATACTCAACCCCACCTCCTTCCTCCGTACCGCCTCCTATCTCTCCTATCGCCTTTTGGTTTTCCTCCATCTTACTACCTTCGCAATCGCATCACAAAGGATGAATTTGATTTCTTCGTGCAAGTGTGCCCACTCTTTGGGCAACCAATTTAAGCTAACCTAACCCTAGCCCACCGTAGCCGAATAGGTTGGTGCGTTACTACCATTCGGAATTCACAGAGAGAACGTAGGTTCTAATCTCGGTGAAACACTAAAATTAAGAAAAACATTTTTCTAATAGCGGTCGCCCCTCGGCAGGCAATGGCAAACCTCCGAGTGTATTTCTGCCATGAAAAAGCTCCTCATAAAAAATATCTGCCGTTCGGAGTCGGCTTGAAACTGTAGGTCCCAAATACGAGGAGGAGCTCGGCCAAACACCCAGAAATGGTGTACGCGCCAATTATATATATATAACCCTAGCCCACATGTCTTCAACTAATTCACTTCTTCACCACCGCTATTTTTTTTTTCGTTTTTTAGAATCGCATCTTCTTAGGGCTTTGCACAAGGCGAATTTATTAGAGGTGGTATCGGTAAATCTGCTGATTTATTTTTTTCTTTCGTCATGTCCATGTAGCTGTCAGCTCAGAGTGAAACAAGGTGAATTCCTTCTTTGTTTTCTACTTTGCCTACACTTTTCTTTGACAATCAAAGGTACAAAATATTGTTGTTGGTCTAGTGCCACCACCTTTAATTAATGTGCCTTGGCTTTGTAGAAACAAAATCAGGTTATTTCATTTCATTCAAAATAAACTTTTTATGTTTTCGACATTGTGACATAATGACAAAGCAATATATATTTTTTCTTATATGTAGTTCTCTTGATACTTCCAAAATTTATGGTTGATAATTTCTACACCGTTCTTGTGGGACTGAATAACTTTAAGCCACATTAAAGCCAATTGCAAATTTCTATTATGGCCAGTGCATATATCGCTGTAGGTTATGTCGCGTTGTTACATTTTCGAAACTCCGGGAAACTGTAAAAATGTTTATGTCATTTACAATGTTGCCACACATATAAAAATGCACTATTGAAATTACACACCTTTCAAAGTAATTATTTTTATAGCTTCATTAACTACGGAAATTTGTAATGATGGAAACAAAGAAAATTGTAACATTTTTTTTTGGAAAAGTTTATATATAGAAAGTTCATAGTAAATTATATTCATTTTTATCATTAACTAATTTTTTGTAAAAATGGACTTACCCCACTTTTATATGCGCAAAACAAAAAAAATGTAAAGTTTTTATGCAAGATTTGCTGTTGATGCCTCACCAAAATGTGGCGTGATAAACTGTACCTGAGAATCAAGGTGGATTTTAACTCTGCCGTATAAACTGTATATACCGGATACCTTGTATGATAGCATTTTAGTTGGTTTTTAATTTCACACGCAAACTTCGAAATTGCTATTCTCCGTTGCTTGTATCTAAATAGAGTTTGCTTACCTCAGACTTTAATTCCATCGATTTATAGCACTTCTAAGTCTGCCAATGGTTTCGCATTTCATACACACTGCACTCCCACGCACATGGGTTCATATGTATGTGCATATGCAAGCATGTAAGTGCATGTATGCACACGCACAAAAGCCACACGATTACTACTTTACTTATATTTCCTCCCGCCACGACTTGTCTCCTCTTCAGTATAGTAGTTGGTTGCCTTTTAACTTTGATAAAATGCGCATTACATAGAGTTGTTCATTTCAGTTCCAAAAGCCGGCGATATGAGCCAGATCCCGGATACTTCATTCATACCGGATCTTCCAAAAGGACCGCTGTGTAGATATCGCAATCGCGCCAAATTCGATTGGAAGCAGCTTAAATTGATATTTGAAAGAGAACAGGATTTGCGAATAAAGGTTGGTAATATTTTTTATTTAATTGCTGGCAATATTAAAAACGAAATTATGAATTTTCATTCTGCAGTATAAAGTATGGAAAATCCTAGAGAGCGATCCACTTTTTTCGAAGCCCAAGACTACACTGCCTGCCGATGAGCAGAAGCACCTCTGTGCTATGCAAGTAAATCGTATGCCACATCTAGATCTCATCCCGAAAGAGATCGAACAGAAGAGTTTTGGTGAGAAGACCAAATATTTGATGAGCATAAATGAGGCTTTACACACATATTGTCCGAGTTTGTCGGTAAAAATCGCCTTGGGTGTAGGACTCTTCAACAATGCAATGCGCGCTATGGGTACCGAACGCCATAAGAAGTATTACGATGCGGCTTGGAATCGTGAGCTGATAACATGTTTGGCTATTACCGAACTGGCGCATGGTAGCAATACGAAGAACATACGCACTACTGCTACATACGATCCCAGCACACAGGAATTCATTATCAATACACCAGACTTTGAGGCGGCGAAATGCTGGGTTGGTAATTTGGGCAAAACAGCAACCATCGCTATGACGTTTGCCAATTTATATACGGCGGATGGTGAAAACCATGGACTGCACGGCTTTCTGATTCCAATACGCGACCCGAATACCCTGCAAGCATATCCAGGCGTGTTGGTTGGAGATATTGGCGAAAAGATTGGTCTAAATGGCATAGATAATGGTTTTGTAATGTTTTCAAAATACCGCATACCACGCGAAAATCTGCTCAACCGCACTGGTGATGTGACACCTGAGGGAGTGTACGAAAGCGTTTTTTCTGAGCCCGGCAAAGTGCTGGGTGCTGCCTTGGAATCCTTTTCTGCGGGTCGTATTGGAATCATGCAGGAATCAGCGAATACGCTTGCAAGCGCAGCCGTGATTGCAGTGCGATATGCCGCACTCAGAAAGCAGTTTGGGCCTGAAAAAGATGGACCAGAAGTGGCGATCATAGAATATCAGCTTCAAGTGAGTACAGACATGCAAAGGTATATAACGGGTGGTTTTTTCAAGATACATAAGTAGAATATATATTTACAATTAAAACTCAAAAGAATGGAAGATATTTTCAATATCTGGGATCGCTACGAGAATTCAATTTAAATGACCTAAGAAGTCACACATACATTCCTTGAAAAGATTCGGCGCGTCCCAATAACGCGCTAAGAATGTTGGTTACATTTTCGACTTAAAGAAGTTTTCATCAAACCACAGTAAAAAAATGACTTTTTCTAGATGTCATTGGATCTTTGATCTAAATTTGAGAGCCTCGGGAGAATAGTTTTCATTCCAAATATACAGAAATTGCGTTATTCACCTACGCGTTAAGCCCAAAATAAGCCCCTTCCTTAAATATGATTTCACGGTAAATTTCTATGATTTATAAACTTTGAAAGGGAGCGAGTCTGTGTGAATTATATTTAATGAAGTCGGAGATGAAGAGTTGAAAAGCCAGAGATGCAGCCAGATGACTATGTACGCTTTGATTTGACAATGAATATAGGTTGCAATTAGCGAGAGAGTCTATCTACACCGCTTATAAAGTCTTATTACGAAAGCTGAGGAACTGAAACCCGCAATTAACTAATTATTTAGGCATTTCGTTTAGGCCAGGCAAATCCACTGTAGACTAACATTCACCATATTTGAAATCCTGGAAAGTACCCTGGACAAAAAAATTTAACTCAAAGAATGATAGAGTCTCAGGTTTCGCCATTCGGTTGCCATTCGGTTGCTACTTCACCGGGGTTTCGGCAGCAAATCGTGTCCGCGCACTTCACACGTATTCACTCGTCCAATCAGCAGTTGTTCTGACGGTAACGAAGTAACAGTTTTTTTGTAAACAAATCGCTGTCATAAGCAAACAGCCTGATGTTGGTCACACGCCTGCATTCTGTACATCGTAAGTAAAGTTACAAAATATATGATGCCAAGTCTAAGCTTGGTATTTCTGCGAAGTGTTTGTGGCTATGCAAAATGATGAACTTTCATCAGCGATCATAAGACCCAAAAATATTGATAAGAACCACGATGTAAATCTATCTTCCTTTTATAAGAACCTCTCTGAGTGATACGAAACCAAGCGAAGTTTCAGATAGATTAACTTACGTTCGTCCGAATATTTCAATTCGATATTAGAAAACGTTCGTACTATGCACCAGAACGGTTTTCTTCAGCTGAGAGTAGGAATCAAGAGGAGTTGTACTAGTCTTAAGCGGGGATAAAAAATTATCTCCTAATAATAAGCCTACGTTTATTGGGATACACTCCCACGTCGCTACAAGTAGCTATAACTTTGATGTTGCGAGGGACTTTTTCTAATTAGGAACCGGCATAAATACCACCAAAAATATAAGCCTTCATTTCAAGCCTAGAATAGATCTTGATAACAGTTGGCACCCTTGTTGGACAAAAAAAATCTACACATTAAAGGTCTGCTTTTTTGCCGGAACGCACACAATGTCAAAAAAAGAAGATGAATATTCAGGGAGCATTCAAGAGAACTCTTCTTCGATGGATTTATGGCCCTGAGCAGAGTCAATAATAGGAATCTGTTCTACAACAATCATGAATTGGATCAGCGATTATGTATGCAATTTACATAAAGAGCGATGGTCCAGTCTAGAGAGCTGTAGAACTGCAAAGTGTGTTGTGACAAGTCCGAACAGAAAACTGTCGAAGTTTCTTCTAAAACTTGGTAAAAAAAGACGTCGATGGTCGGTATTATTACAGGACACAATAGACAAAGGGGTCAGCATATGAGCACCAATGGAATCATTGAAGACCCGATTTATATGTCTTGCTTATAGGATCCGGATAGCCCTAAAAATTTTCCCTGTAAGCGTCCTACCTTTACTAGAATTTTGTGTTTCGATGTTATGAGATTGAGTAATATTCGTTTCCTTAAGCAGGAGGATATTTTTAGATTTGCTAAAGAATCTGGAAAATTTTCACAAGACTAGTTATCTCAGTCTTGTCTTGGCGGCCGCCGTAGCTGAATGGGTTGGTGCGTGACTCGCATTCGGAATTCGGATCGACCGTAGGGTCGAATCCCCGTGAAGCACCGAAATGAAGATAAAGTGTTTACTAATAGCGGTCGCTACTACTAATGTAGGTCCCTCCGTTTGTGGAACAACATCAAGACGCACGCCACAAATAAGAGGAGCAGCTCGACCAAACACCCAAAAAGGTTGTACGCGCCAATTATATATAAATATATAGTTATCTCTGTCTCTGTCTCTATTCTATCCTATCTCTTTCTATACTTTCCTCCTGGACTATCAACACTTTTACTTTTCAGAGATTTTAATGCAATGGGCTTTTTAGAGTGAGTTTTTTAGGAGTTGCCATTCTGTCGGTGCTTTTTGGCTCGCCCTGTTAAAATTTCAATTTTCAAATTATGGTCCTGACTGCTTTACAATAGGTACCAGCGGGTATTGGCTTTACAACTGCATGCTAATTGTACAACGCAAATATCTTTTTATTCGGTACGCGCGGGTAGAAAATGAAACCAAAGAGGCCCACCAATATGGTGTGCTTGATTGGACAACCTGGTTTGACAAATATCTCACTCGAGAGTTCTATACGTTTAATAAGAATACTCATTATGTACCTGTATGTATCTGTAAAAAATATTTCCTTATTAAAATTTCAAAATTAATTTATGAAAATTTAGCAATGGCGAATATTCCCCTATCTTGCGGCTGCTGGTGTACTGAAAGTTGCTGTGGCGGAGTTGACCGATATTTACCTCGAAATTATTGAAAGGTCGCAGAAGGATTCAAATGGATTTGAGTTGTTGGTAAGTTGGACATTTCATTAACTAGGCCTTTAAGAACCTTTTATGTTCATCATTCACTGTATCATTGAATTGAAATGAAAATAAGTTTTCGTTTCGAACGGACAAGTCTAGCTTTGGCCAGCAATGCAATGCTTCTATAACTTTTGTTTTTAGAATACTTTTTCGGTTACATTTCCACTATGAATGGAGTTCGCCGTAGTCGAATGGGTTGGTGTGTGACTACTGTTTGGAAGTTCCGTGCATGAAACACCAAACGATAGAAAGAGTTTTCTCTAATAGTGGTCGCCACTCGGCAGGCAAAGGGAAACCACCGATTGTATTTCTACCATAACAAAGTGTATCATAATAATAATATCATAAAACCATTTGCTTTTCGGATTAGGCTTAAAATTATAGGTCCCTCCATTTGTAGAACAATGTCAAGATCCAATAGAGGGTGTAGATAAGGGTTAATTACAAGTATCAAGTCATTTTCGTAAAACGTTCTATTAACAAAAATCATTTTATAAAACTCTGAATGACACATTTTTTTTAGGAAATTGACTATAACTTTATGGCTACGCGATATCGATTAATCCTTGATTTTGATTCAGAGTTTTCCTTAGATTAGTTAGATGAGGAAGAGGTGATCTCGCACTATCTGTACCATTTCCCGCTCTATCTATAATTGGAATTGTCAGTTCTTGCGGAAATCAGGGATCTTCTATAATTTTTGAAAACTACGCGCTGGTTTTAGGAGAGATAAGCCACATTTCGCACCCGGCATCACATTGGGTTATGAGCCTAAGTGTGT
This sequence comes from Anastrepha fraterculus, assembly GCA_037575425.1. NCBI lineage: Eukaryota > Metazoa > Arthropoda > Insecta > Diptera > Tephritidae > Anastrepha > Anastrepha fraterculus. The sequence continues at coordinate 88,253 of JAYXIM010046242.1, forward strand.
CCCACAGGACAACCGCTTCAATCTAAGCTAAATTAGTTAGGCTAATTTGGACTTCCTTAGTCTGGATGATCTCGGGTTCACGCGCAACTAATAAAGCTTGTAGAAGTGGGTCATACAACTTAAGACAACGAAATGGGTCGGTGCTGCACCTTTTCTGGCTTAGACGTTTTTTGTTTGGTTTTATTTCATTCATACGATTATAGTACATACGACTTAAGCATTTGGTTTAATGAACTGTTCTCCAAATTACAGACCCAAATTGTTTCGGAAATTCACGCTGTTATTTCCTCTTCGAAACCACTGATGACATGGACAGCGAGAGATGCAATTCAGGAAGCGCGAGAAGCTTGTGGAGGTCATGGCTATTTGAAAGCCTCCAAGCTGGGCGATCTGCGCAACGATCACGATCCGAGTGTCACCTACGAAGGCGATAACAACGTGCTCGGCCAACAAGCTTCCAACTGGCTTCTGCGTCAATGGAACGGCACCATTGAAAGCCCAGTGGGCACTGCAAATTTCTTAAAAAATCGAGGCGACATTCTCCAACACACCTACGAGAATATCTTGCGTGAAAGTCCAATCGAATCTATGGATTGTGAGTGAAATATGGATAACTGTATTATATATTGTACTAAATTGCATTCTACTTTCTACTTTTTTTAGTTGTCCTTCATTGCTACGAATGGATGCTATGCTACCTAGTGGATAAGACGTCAAAACACGTGGCCCAGGATATAAAAGCGGGCGCACACCGCTTCGATGCGCGCAACAATTCGCAGGTTTATGGTGCGCGGGATTTGTCGTTGGCCTATGCCGAATACTTTGCCTTGAGTCGATTCAGGCAACGTTTTCGTCGATTGAACGTTAACACCGAACTATCACAGGTGCTAGAACTCCTTTTTGCCGTCTACTCCATGTGGTGTATTGATCGTCACATGACCACGTTCTACGTGGGGGGATTTGCAAAGTCGGCATCTTTTGCGGAAGCGGTACGCGCACGTTTGCTTTCTAAATGTAGCGAACTAAAGGAATCGGCAGTATCGGTGGCGGACGCTTTGGCACCACCCGATTTCGCATTGAATTCGGTCATTGCCAAATCCGATGGACTTTTGTACGAGAATCTACAAAGTGAATTTATGACCAATAAGGGCGCATTTGAGCGGCCTTCTTGGTGGAAAGATATTATTATTCCTCAAGTGAAGTCGAAGCTTTAAAAGAACTCCCGTATGGGGATAAGCAAATACATACTAAATAGACGAGTATATTGCATTTTCCTAGTGTAGATCCTTTTTACGAAACAAGTAACTGTACTGTATTGCAATGTAATGTGTGCGTGAATGTAGGAGGTGATTGTGTCTGTGTAGAAACTATTGTAAAACTGATAATAATAATTATAGTGATGTCTATGATAACGGTACGTGCTAATATTTTTGTGGCTTCACATTTTTACATATGGAAACGATTTGATATGAGAATTTACCAAGTAAATAAATATGTATGTCATTTCATAGTGCATAAACATACAAATATGTACATATATTTATCTAATTAAATTTACATTACCGCTGATGTATTTCGTAAAACAATTTTTGTAACAAATCTGTGCTGGAATTGTTATTACCGTTAGTGAATACGGCTGAAAAATACGTATTCTGTATCTGTTAAACCTTTAAATCCATTAAAGATTTTAACCGAAATGAAGTTGTGCTATTTATTTAATGCTTTGATTAAGTGATCATTTTGACTATTTTTGACCCCACAAGTGGCTCACACAAGATACATAAAAGACATGCCATACATTGAGCATTGGGGTGTAAAGTGGTTTTAGAAATCTGTGGAAGCAGCTATCTGCAATCTTTTAAACCTTCCCAAATGTCTTGGTTTTCGTCTGTCATTTGTCATCAATATTCAGTTCATTGTTTGTTACGTTTCATATGTATTTTTGTCGCTTTTAAAAATGTCGAATTTCGTGCCTTCAAACTATGATTTGCGGACATTGAAAAACCATTTGTGAAATGCTGCTCTCCCGGTTCAAAAGGAAGTCTTTTTTGCATCGAATCGTTACGGGTGATGAAAAATGGGTGCATTTCTCCAATCCCAAGCGTAAACGATCGTATGGTCCGCCCGGCCACAAGCCAAAAACAACGGCCAAACCAAACCACTTCGGCCACAAGGCAATGCTTTGTGTTTCTGAGATCAGCATGGTATGATTTGGTACGATCTATTAAAACCAGGTGAAACAGTTGACGGTGCACGCTACTAACGATAATTGGCCAATTTGAACAACGCTATACACCGAAAACGCCCAGAATATACCGATGGCGTCACGAAGTAATTTTTGCGGCTAAGTAATTTATGCGGCTTACTCACCAGACTTGGCGCCTTCCGATTATCATTTGTTTGCATTGATGGGCCACCCACTTTCCGAGCAGCGCTTCAATTCTCACGAAAAAGCCAAAAAATGGCTCGATGATTGATTTGCGGCCAAAGGCGGCCAATTTTTTTGGCGCGGCATCCACAAATTGCCTGAGGGATGGGAAAAATGTGTTGCTAGCGATGGCTATTATTTTGAAGATTAAATTTGTAACCATTTTTTGTTAATTAACGTTTGAAATTGAATAAAAGTCTCTTTTCATAGGTATATATGTACCTGGTATAAACCTATTCAATTTCTATTCTCATCTCCATATCGTACACCTTGATAACCTGGGTTTGGAGTTTAGAATTTGCGTTCATATGGAAATATTTAGTTCTATTACTGAAGGAATTCGGGATGATAGAGTATTTATGGGATGAATAAAAAGGCCGCATACCACCTTTATTTTTTTATTTAAAAAGTTCAGTGAACAACCGTCAGGTGACGCTCTAAGTCAACTGATAAGAACACTTCAGAAGAAATTGTGGGCCCATCGAGGATGACGAACGTATTGGTAGGTCATCGACATTGAAAACTGATGAAAACATCAATAAAGTGAAAGAAAAGTTGATCAATTACCGCTAATTTACATTCAAATAGCTGGCAGAGGACTTCAACATTGTTTATGGATCTGTTCAAAACATTAAAGTAAATGATTTGGGCTTGCGTCGTGTTGGGTTTGCAAAATTGGTCTCAATAGACTTGAATTTCATGCAAAACAGGGACTACGTTGATATCGAGCATGTGAAGGCACCCTGCACGACACTAACCACCTATTCATATGCCCCATCAAACCCACTCATCTATCATTTTATCACTCACCCATCCAATCCACTCTTACTCTGGACCCAACCTGTCGAAACAGCAAGTTTACCGGGCCTACCGTTAGATGAGCTAGACGGAAACGACCGGTGATTTACACTACACTGACAGGGTTATGTATACTGCTACAACAACATATCGTCGAAGACATGATTTCCAAGGATGAATCCAGCCCAACATTCATCAAACTCGTCACTACTGGAGAAGAGATGTGTGCTTACGGCACGCAATCCAGACATCAGGTGAGAAAGTGGACAGCTCCGAATGAACCAAGACTAAGAAACCATGTTATTTTTAGTTCAAAGCGATGTTGAAAGGTACTGTACACCATGAATTTATGGCAGAAGGTCAAAAAAGAAAGGATTTGTGGGAAAAGAAATCGTGGATTTTTCACCATGATAACCCACCGTTGCACAGCCCCAACATTATCCGTGAACTTGAATTGTGACAAAGAGCAAAACGAATACCATTAAAATACCGTATAGCCATCGAATTCATTTAACTCCCTGTGATAGTTTTTTCTGTTTAATCGAGTCTAAAGACTACTACGCCGAACACGTTTTAACAGTTAAAAGAAAATAGTAGAAAAATCGAAGACAGCTCTGATAGCTATGCCGAAAATAGAGTTCTAGAAATGTTTCGAGAGCTGGATAAAACACTGTTAAGTGCATTTCAGTTCATGGAGAGTACTTTGAAGGCAAACATTTTCTGAATATATTCCGGAACTTTTTGATTAAGGTGGTATGTAAAAATCATATAACTACAAACAGGAACCGAAGAATGATGGATAATTTAGAGCGTGAGTTCAATCAAACAACGGCTGAAAGAACAAAAACACTCGCATTTTTCATGAACAACCCAACGAAATACTATACTAAACAAAACTATAAACCACATAAGAATAAAATATTTATTTGAATTAAATTTCGACTGTAATCATCTCAAAAATGCCAAATGACTGCATGAAACCTGTTTAATACCTTAGGGAACTTCAACGCAGTATTTTTAGCTGAGGTTCCTGGATATGAATTAGAGAAATGGAATAGCTGATCATCTGGCAAAAAAGAAGCAAACATGCCTCTAATTGCCCTGATCCTTTCTGTGGATTTACGAAATGCCACATTTATGACTTTATCAGAAGGTGGGAGGAGAACAAATTCGTTAAGCACTGGCGAAATTCTATTGGTCAGCGACAAGCGAAACAATTCCTAACGCCGCAAGGAGAAATTTCTGATGAGCACTTTCGCTCAGCAGAGTAGACTTAAGACTTTTAACTGATTACTTTAGACTTTTTACAGGCCACTGCAGCCTGAGATATCGCGTAAACAAAATTGGTCTCTCTGAGACTATCATCTATTGATTTTGTGAAATGGATACTGAAAATTCAGAATAAATTCTTTGTGAATGTCATACACTACGCAGAAAAAGGCTACTCCACCTTAGTGTGATTGCCCAGCATTCATATAAATTATGGAATTACTATCGTAACGACAAAATATTATGACCGCAATGCGTCGCCACCGTTTTTAATGGTACTTTGTTTTCCACAATACATAGTAAGATGGGTGTAAAAAGTATTCGACCATCGTTTTCGGACTCTCTTTTTGGGTTCTTGGCACGATTTTTTGGTACGGAAAATTATTATTTTTATTTACGAACCTTTAAGTATACCGGTTTCCAACAGAATCTGTGCAGAGCCTTACAATGGAAGTAAAAAAAAAAAAGAAATTGACATTGGCGAGAGGAAAATTATAATAAAATTGTTGAAAAAAAAATCAAAGCTATCGACGAATAGGCAGAACAACAGGCAGGGCAAAAGCATCAGTTTGAATAGTAATACCGGAGTTATTACTTCCAGGCTAAGAGCGGGGCGTCCAGAAAAGGAAAAGCGCAGTAGTATAGGGCTTTCGAAGAAAGATGCAAAGCTAACTGCTTCAAAAGTGAAAGATGAAATAAGGAATACGGTTTAAAAATATATTACTGCTTCAACTGCCATAAGAGTCTTAAGGGGTTATACGCAGTTATGACTTTCAAAAAAATCGATTTTTTTATTGCATTTTTGTAATGTACATATATTCAAAAGTATACGCACGAAATTTGAAGTAGATCTAAGCAATACTTTCGGAGTTATACCTAAATATGTAGAGATGCCTCGGCACGTTTTAAGTAGGTATTGAAACTTTAAACGTGTTTTTTTCAAAACGGCATTTTTCAAGTCGGTGTACACGATATCTCGAAAACGGCTTGTTTGATCGGTCAACCGTTTTAACTCACTCTTTAAAGATACATTTTCTTGTAATTAATCGTTCCTTTTGTAAATCTGATACTTATTTTCCATTTTATAATCAATTTACGGCCAAATTTTAACGTAAAAATCGAAATCATTTCTTTTAAAAGCTGCCATTTTGTGAAAATTCACTATTTTGATTAGCCGAACGATTAATTACTAGATAATCTAATATATTAACAAAATTTGTTTGGTTTTTTGATTTCAGATAATCCAATCCTGAGTTACGATGTACACCGTAAATCGTCTTTTTTTAAAGGAGGTTCCAGAAATCACCTATAATCAACATTTTCATAAATAAAAAATTTTGTTACGTTCTTGAAGGATGCTTTTATAACCGCCAAAAATTTTCAAATTAAAATATTCTGAAGTTTCTTCAGGATAAATCCTTGACAACCCGTCTTTTATTTGCTTCATAACTCGTATAACCCCTTAAGAAAAGCGGGCTGCCATGTAAGACTTACTAGGAAAAAGCTATTTATTTCCATAATAAAGAGGCAAAAATGCATTGCTTTCGCAAATGAGGATATAAACGACCTAAAGAATTTACTAAAAAAGTTATTTGTTCCTCATATCGAGGAAGGCACCCACAGTGAACTCTCTCTGCGAGAGGGACACCTCGATATCTTTAACAATAGTATGCAAAGCAGACTCTAAGAATCTGCCTTTATAATATGTCTGCTGAGCGTACGATTCTCTCGTGGAATTCCACACTTTATGTACAGATCAATCAGCCTCTTAAGATCCTTCAGCAAGAACGATGAGAGACTGATTGGTCTGAAAGCCCTCCAAGATCTGGGTATGCAGTTCCTACCTATGTAGGTCGCGTAGATACGAAGAGGCCAACGACAAGATACCTCCGGAGTATAGCAGGTAAAATGCCATCGGCCCCACGTGACTTGAAGGGCTTGAAAGAATTAACCATCAAGTCAGGCGGCGCTTATTCAGCAAGTAGATATGGGTGCGGGAATGTTTGGCACGTTATTCCATCTGGTATTGCTCGAGTTCGGATTTGTCGAAAAATGGGCGACGAGAAGCTACCTAAGTGATCATCGTCCAACACCCTGATCCGTCTCTCAGGCAGCCAATTGGTGTGGAGTTCCTCGAGACCGATAGCTAATTGATGAGCATGAAACAAAAGGGGGAAAATTTAAACATATTTTAGCATATTTCCTCAATTATTGTAGTTGACGTAGCCGAATGATTGACTACTATTCGGAAGTGTACATGTTCGAATCTCCGTGCATGAAACACCAAATGATAGAAATTGTTTTTTTTTTAATAGCGCTCGCTCCACGACAATAGCAAACCTGCGAGGGAATTCTGCCATGAAAAAGGTCCTCATTAACAAAAAACCATTTACCGTTCGGAATCGGCTTAATACTGTAAGTCCCTCCAATAGGAGGAGAAGCTCGGCTAAAGAGCCAGTAAAGGGTGTAAGATTATATACATATAAATGTATTTAACTAGAGTTGAGGTTTTCGTTATCAGTATCAAGCGTTTTTTGATGCTTTTAGTTTACATCCACTTTTGCTTCAAAGCAAATTAAAATTGCCAAATCAAAAATTTGCTTGCAAAGAAATATTGCTGGAAAATCCGAAATAAAAGTGATTAGATAGATGCCAGCAAAATTAATCACGCTCTTGTTATTGTTGCAATAATTTTTTCAAAAATCAGCAAAATCAATTGAACATTGTTTTACCCTTTTAACATTCCCTTAAATATCTAGATGTCATAAATATCCAAAACTATCCCAGAAGAAGAAAAGGAAGTTGCTAGCAAATACGAACCCCATTTTATATTTAATGGCTCGGGCGATCTTGAAAAAGAGTCACTTTCGGAATAATGAAAATCAATAAAATGTGAATTTATCATTTGAGTCTTCGTTTATAGGACGAGAAATTAGTTAAAGCCCAAATATGAAACTGGAATTGTCTGTATAAGTAGGTTGTCTCGAGATGTAAATATGAAAGGTATGTAGGTAGGTGAAATGGTTGAAGTACCACTTTGGCATTCCTCAAGTAGTACTAAAAAGCTGTTTTGATACTTTTATAAGATCTCGAACAGGCAGATATTTACAGCCAGCCAGAGCTGTTGATATAATGGAGAATATTGATAGGATTTAGGTTGGCGCACTGCCCCAGGCCGTCGAGAAAAAAGCACCCAGTGTCCTTAATCGGCCAACTGCCAAACCCGGACATTTACAGAGAAAATGCTCAACAGTCTTCTTCCCTAAAAGGTAAACCTAGGTTTTCTGTGTGCGGGCCGATCGTTTAATGACCGGTAAACACAGTTACGAGTTTGGAAATTGAATGGTGTGGAGAATTTTCTGAGGTCTCAGTCTATTGTACTGAGGCCACAGGGTTTTCCATCTTTTCTGCGCTTTCCTGAGAAATAAGTTGTGTGCACTACGCCTTTAACAATAGTCAGGGGGATGCCGGTGACCGTATAGAAGGTCTCTGAGATCAATTCAGTCCTCTTCCTGGCAAGCTTACCAGAAATTGAATTTCCCTCTATATTTCTGTGTCCTGGAAACCACAACAGAGAAATGTTTCCTACACCCTGGCATCATTAGAGCCTTGATCCGCTTGACTATCGGAAAAAATGTTAATATTTCCCTCGCCACCGCGTTCCCTATACATTCTAAATACCGGCAGAATCGCAAAGATTTCTGGCTGAAAAACGAAAGGATTAGGTGAACTTGAAGGAAATAGATAAATTGGCTGCTTTAGAGAAAACCCCTGCTCCGAATCCCGATCCCATCTTGCAGCCGTCTTGGAAGACATAGGTATCCGTTTCGGCGCAGACTTTCCCCGCTTCTAATCCTGCCTACTTGAAAAGAATGCCTTGGCACGTTCTTCAAACTCCAGTTTGCCGGCAGATAGATTTGTCCGAAGTTCAGAGAAATACGGTGTTAACAGCCCAAAAATGCTAACATGGCCCTTGGGATTGCCAACCTACTTTAGCCTGATTGCACTCTGAGCAGCGATGGAAATAACGTAAAAGTCGATGGGAAATAAGTGCAAAACGACATTTAGCAAGACGACAGCACTGGGGCAAGGTCTACATGCTCCGGTGGTGTTAATATGAAAAGTATGCACATATTTTTTTAATCCCCTTTGGTCATCAATGTGTTAAGCAGCTACAACTTTTTTTCTTTTGCAATTAATTAATGATCAACTCTGTTTGTGCTGGGTGATTCCCAATATAAAAATTCGTTTGCAATTCTATTCGCTTGGAACTTGACTGCGTCGGCTGTCATCATCAAAGCTTTTATTTTTGTTTTTTGTATTTGAAATCAGTAGCTAACCGCTTGTTTTCGATGAGTATTTTTATTTGCATAAATAAGTAGTTAACGACATATATAGATTTCTCTTTTTTACTGATCATGAAAAATATTACAAATAAAAAGTTGTAAGTCACGCCAAAATTTGTATTTGTAGTAATCTAATAAAGAAATGCTTTTATACTCTTCTATAAATGGGATGAGTGTCCGAATGGCAGATGGTTTTGATGAGGAGCTTTTTTCATTGGTTGTTGAGGGGAACGCTATTAAAAAAATGTTTGTTTTGATATTTCTTGCTCACAGTGGGAGTCGATTCCAATCCCAAAAAGCACCGGCGGCTGTAAACTAATAGTACAGGGTCCGGCACTAGAAGTGTAACCAATTAAAAAAGGTCATAAATTTAGTTTGGAAAATTACTTTTATTCAATTCAAAGTGAACAAATGTGTGAAAATAATACAAAATAAAGAATAAATTTACTTTTGCTCGATATGACCACTTTTTACCTTGACTATGGCCTTGAGACGGTCCAGAAATCGCAAGCTGCCCGAACGTGACTTGCAGGTATTTTGGACCACTCGCGGACAATGCCTTTTATCAACGCCTCGAGACTGGTGAATCTATCAGTTCGAACCTGGCGCTCCGAAATGGCCGAAGGAGAATTATCCATCGAATTTGCGTCTGGTTAATTTGAGAGCCATTGTGTGGACGTTATGAAGTTCGAAACGTTGTTTTTTATCCATTCTTGGTTCACTCGAGCATTGTGAGACGGTGCTAAGTCCTGTTTAAACGTCCATGATCTGCCCACGGCTTCAAAGCCACCTCCAGAATTCTTTCCCGATAATATTATATTTCGCACTAACCTTGACGCCAGGTTCGATGAAAACGATCAGAGAGCGTCCATCTGCGGTTAGAGTGGCCCAAACCATTTTCTGTGGCAGGTGCTGTCTCCTAGTCGTTCAAATAAATCCTATCGTTTTGGGAGTTTACGAATTGCACAATTTGAAAAATTTTCTTGGGGGAAAGTGAAATTTGAAATTGAAATTTGAAAAGGTCGAGCCAAGGAGCACCAGGAGGTTTGGTGGCTCCTAAATCCCTCAAGCTAAAAAGCCCATTGTATTTAAAGCTCTGGAAAGAGGGTGGATAGTCAAGGAGGGAAGGAGAAAAGTATCAGAGAAAGAGATAGGAAAGAATACAAACAGATATAGAGATAGTTAGTCTTGTGAGAATCCAGATTCTTGGGCAAATCTATCCTCCAGTTTTAGAGAACGAGTATTACTCATTTTCATGACATCGGAACCCAAAACTCGTAGCCGTGCTTTAGCAAAGGCAGGACACTCACAGAGAACAGGCACATTGGGTCCTCAATGATTCCAATGGTGGTCATATGCTCACCCCATGGGTTGTGTCGAGTAATGATACCGACCATCAACCGAACGTCTTTCCTTCTAAGTTTTAGTAGAAAGTTCGACAGTTTCTGTTCGAACTTGTCACAAAACACTTTGCAGTTCTGCAAGGTTCTAGACCGGACCATCGTTCTTTATGTAGATTGTAGCGGCGGATCCAATTCATGATTCCTGCGGAAATGATTCCGATTATTGGCTCTGGCCCTTGTGAGGGAGCCGCTGATCCACGTTTGGCCAATTCATCGGAAATTTCATTTTCTTGAATACCGGAGTGTCCTGGAACCCATATAAGTACAAGCCTGTTTTGTTTTGTGACAGAATTTAGCTTTTTCTTACATTCTTGAACAATCTTTGAGGTTTGCTTCGCGTTCTCCAGGGCCTTCAGTGCAGCCTGACTGTCACTGAAAACTCCAATCTGTTTCCCGCTCCATCTCTTCTCGATTATCCATTCGGGTACTTTCAGGATGACAAAAACTTCTATTTGGAAAACAATTGCCATTTCACCCCATAGCATAGTGATACTTAGTACTATCGTTTAAGTACCATCCGCCTCCAGACCCTATTTCATTCTTGGACCCATCGGTAAAGAAAATATCCGTCAAACCTCCCTGCATGCATTCTGGATTGCACCATTGCGTGTAATCTCAGATCAAATTTCCTTCCAAATGAAACTATGGGTATCAGGTCGTCTTTAGGTGCCAAAAACAGTGGATGCTGCTCAGACAGCAACTTGAAGATTTCTCTGTGTCCCGCAGTTCCATCTTCGTGCCAGAAACCATATTTATGGAGTGTACACATTGCTGTGCGAAAACACAGCTTCTGCGCGCTTGTAAACAATAATCTGGACTGTCATTTAGCCAACTAACGGACAGCTGATGTAAGGGCATCATCTGCGCGAGCGGTCTGAAGTTACACTCCGAGTGCCGGACCCTGTAATGAAACTAAAAATGGCACACTACTGAAGAATGTAACAAAAAACTGCGTAATTAAAACACCAAAATATATTGTTAAACTGTGCCCTTCATAGTTCTGTAAAAACACAAATATGCAAAATTTGACCAAAAATAATTCTAACTATAAGTAGTAGGTTTTATCCAAGTTCAATTGAACTATAGGTACAATGTGTTAAAATATGCCGGTAGCGATCCATAAAAGTTGTTTTAAGATTTTAAAATTTACATTGATGCACTTATTTAGAAATTTCAGTTTATAGTTTAGTTTAGGGAGTTGCCACACGTCCTATTCCAATACCTTTCTCTTTTTATTGTAAGTACAGTATATACAATTTATGCATTCGTGCCAAGTTGCAGTCTTAGCTTAATTGGTTTTGGAGATATATTGGTTTTTCCATTTTGGTATACAATCCAACTATTTTCCTTTTAGAGGCTGATACGTGGATTATTTTTAATGTAGCCAAATAATTACAGTAGTCAATTTTCCGACTCCGCATGACTCTTCAACTAATTTATGGTTAGTTGCTTAGTTGCTTAGAAGTTAGCTAAAAGTTATCTAATTTATGGTTGGATAGATGCATTCCGGAGAGGTATTTGCATTTGCAACGAAAACCGTACACAACAATTAAATGCGCTTCATACAGACATAAAAAATATGTGAAAAACCACAAATTCAATACACAGGAAGTGCTGCTTTACACTGTAGTTAACTTATAGTTAGGTCATAAAACTTGAAGAGCAGTGCGTTACTGTTGTAATCAACTACCGATTTTCTAAACATCATTATGCCCCCGAGAAAGCCAAATATTTGGAAATTACGAACTAGGAGAGCTAACCCCAAGCAAAGTGGGACAAAAGCAAGGAAGAAGCAGAAGATTGTGATTTAGCGCCTCTATAGTCGCGCTCATAAATGTGTATGTCATTTTAAATTAAAAAAAAAGTAGTGACTTAGAACAATTTGTGTATTGATGGTTTTCAGTTTCTTTTACCTTAAGAAAAATTAACAAAAGAAATGACACTTTTAAGATACTTGAGTGGTTTACATCTCTAGACGAGGCGATCATTGGGGGGTTAAAATATGCCATAATCGCCTATTTTATTAGCTTAGGGTCTGATAGTAATCTAATAGACAAAAATTTATGCTTCGTAAAAATTGGTCCGCAAATCAAAAAATTCTGATTCTGATGGTAGTAATAGGAACCAGAAAATACAACTCTAAATTTATTTTTAACGTATACATCTTAAGTCGAGCTTATGAACACAGAATGTTACTCTAATATTGCTTTGAAAAGATTTATAAAATATTTGTAAGTGCATACAATTAAAACAAAATGTTTGATCAGAGGGTATTAGAAAATAGTTTTGAATTTTCAATCACATTGCGCATTTAAGCCCTCTGTATTTCGAATATTCAAACAATTCGATTGTGGAATTCGGCAGAATGAGTCGCCGAATGGGTTGGTGCGTGACTACCGTTCGGAAGACCTAGGCTCAAATCTCCGTGAAACACCAAAACAAAAAAAAAAATTATTTAATAGCGATTGCCCGCGGCAGGCAATGGCAAACCGCCGAGCGTACTTTTGCCATCAACATGCCATTGGCCATTCGGAGTCGGCTTAAAACTGCAGGCCCCTCCATTTATGGGACAAAATCAAGACGCACGCTACAAATAGTAGGAGGAGCTCGGCCAAACACCCAGAAAGGTGTTCGTTTTCGAATAGTCGTTGAATTTGCATTTTTCGCTGCGGTCTGGATGCCTTATTCATATGAGACTTTTTTCAATTTCAAACGTTTATTAATAAAAAATGGTTACAAATTTAATCTTCAAAATAATAGCCATCGCTGGCGACACATTTTTCCCATCGCTCAGGCAATTTGTGGATGCCGCGCTAAAAAAATTGGCCGTCTTTGGCCGCAAACCAATCATCGAACCATTTTTTGGCTTTTTCGTGAGAATTGAAGCGCTGCGCGGAAAGTTCATGGCCCATCGATGCAAACAAATGATAATCGGCCGCTTACACCAGCGGTTCCCAATCCAACGTCTCCACCAATTCCCGGGTCGCTCTAGTTCGATGTGGTGGTGTATTGTCATCAAGAAAAATTACTTCGTGACACCATCGGCATATTCTGGGCGTTTTCGGTGTATAGTCAACTGTTTCACCTGGTTTTAATAGCTCGTACCAAATCATACCATGCTGATCCCAGAAAACACACAGCATTGCCTAGCGGCCGAAGCGATTTGGTTTGGCCGTTGTTTTTGGCTTGTGGCCGGACGGATCATACGATCGTTTACGCTTGGGATTGGAGAAATGCACCCATTTTTCATCACCCGTAACGATTCGATGCAAAAAAGACTTCCTTTTGAACCGGGAGAGCAGCATTTCACAAATGGTTTTTCGATGTCCGCAAATCGTAGACATTTTTAAAAGCGACAAAAATGCATTGTTGTATGAAACGTAACAAACAATGAATTAAAAGCCTCATTTCATAGGTATATATCTGGTACATGAAAACGTAGAATTTAAGGCTTCTCAATAAAATTATTCTTGATGCAAAACTTAGCAAACTCTGTTGCATTTTGTGCGGATACTAGCGTTACTCAAGGACATTTAATTAACACATTTTCTTGGACCGATTTGGTTTTAGTGAAAATTACTTACTAGTTTACCTGATGCGTCGCTGCCGCAGAAAAACTAATTTTATTAAAATAGTTCTTTTGTTTAGTTATAATATATAATTGGTTCGCCTGTGTAAATTTAATGATATATTAATGACTTTTTATTTAAGTTCTTTAGGATATAAAACTTTTTTTGTTTTTCCGTCTTTAGCAAAAACGAATAAATTTGGGCTGTGACACGTGAACTACATGAACTACTATACAGCTGGCCCTTTGAAAAAAATGGATTTTCCAAATGCAATCCGCACACTTGAAGAGACTGGCCTTATACCTTATTGATGGCCATTGAAAACGCAAGTGGAATGGGGAACTGCAGTCCTTTGAAATCAAACGGCATATCTGTAAAAAGGGTGAGAATGCATAGATTGAGTCCAGCTTCTCTTTTAGATTTTCCATTAAGAATAGTTTCTTCACGAGACACAAGACAAGACATTATATAAACGTTGAGGTCAATAAAATAATTAGTATGACGACTTTAAGTGACGGTACACCAGGAAGATCCAATGAATTTAAGAATATTAAATGTTGTGAAATTTGGGAAACCCGTTAACAAAACCATGCAGATCCAAACTAAGTATGGTTGGATTATTCTTTCAGTACCTACTTTTGGTTTGTTGTGATCCCACTACTTATTCCCGATCAAATTTCGGCGTGGACATATGGCATTCAGCTATGGGGATGCTCAAGCGAATCTTGCATTAATATTATTCAACGATTCCAAATTAAAGCGCTGCGCAACATCGTCAATACTCCATACTATGTGAAAAACCTCAACTCCATCGTAATCTTGGTATGCTACTCCCCACTGACGTGGCGAAATAGTGTGTCATAGCTCACAGGCAACGTCTAAGTACACTTTTCAACGCTGAAGATTTGGCTTTGCAAAAATCAAGTACACATCATTAGCGGCTTAAGCGTAAAACAGTTTGAAACCAGATGGGCACATATATAATATATACATCCATACATCTATTATATATTTATACATTCATTTTGAGCTTATAAATATTCAGGTATCTTTGCCTTCCTTTCTTCTGTTTGTTGGCTGAAAATTGCTCCTTGTTTATTTTTATGTGGTACTAGTGGTACAGTAATATCTAACCGTTATTCTGTTTATGCTTTAAGGGGGGAAGCTGGTCTAGAGCGCAAAAAATGGGCATATTTTATGAATTTATTTTGACTCAACAAAGGAATCAATCGAAAATCTGTGAAATAGGTTTAATAATATAGCTTTCATGGTACAAATACAAAATTTTTCGTCTGAATTAATTTCAAAATGGCCGCTGTCCAGCAGTTCTCCTAAGGCGCCTTTTTTTCTAGTGGGTCCATTGCCGAAGACGTAAACTCCTTAATTTTTGTCCTGGATCAAAAAATAAAATTTTTTTAGTTTCTATATAACAACAGAAAGAGATGTGCGTAGGATTTTTTCGATATTTTGTTTTTTCGCGAAATGGTGCACGTTTGAACAAAAAGTTACAATTTTCACTATAAAGAACGACATAAAATTGTTGATTAAAAAAAAAACTATGTAATATAAATCAAAAATCCTACGTACGTCTCCGGAGAAAGGTATTTCGAATGTATTGTCAAAATTTCGTAAGAATCGGTAAAGATTTGTTCGAGTTATGTCTTCGCCCAGTTTAAAAAAAGTGATTTCGAGAAAAACGCGTTTAAAGTTGTAAATAGCGTTCGGGGCATACCTGCGAGGCACTGCCGTCGAATGAAAAATTTGGGCATTTAGACATTTTTGCTGGCATCCCTCATTTGGTATATTATTTCTAAGACCCTAAAGCACCTTTTAAGACAAAAAAAAATTTTTCGATTTTTTCAAAATTCTAGACCAGCTTCCCCCCTTAAGGCGTTAAAAAAAATGTTGCCCACTTTTCATACTTATTAAGGCATTGATATATTGTATTATGCTTCTGCTCCAAATCCTATTACTCTCCCATACAAATTTTCGAAACTATATTGAAATATTTAAAATTGGTCTGCATGGGAAATGCCACGCCCCATTTACAAATATCGTCTAATTTTTGGCATTATCAAGATATTGATATTGAAATAAACAAATATCCATTTTTATTTATAAGATATTATAAGGTATGTAAGATTCATTTAACAAGGAGTCGCAGGCATGTGAGTGATGCCTTAGACATTGAAAAACTAAACTGAAAGCTTTATGTCTTCTTCTTCTTCAACTCATTTCAAATTTTATGCACGTGGTTGTATTTGCAGTTTAGTACATGAAAAGTATAGTAATATTAAAACTACTAGACACATATGTATATCAGAGATTCTGCTAGTGACACTGGGATGACAGAAGCTTTGCTTGACAAGTTTGTTGCTTAAGTCTTTCATTTGTCGCAACTGATGTGAAATCAGTAAAGCGTCTTAGAACCGTTGAAAATTTAAACGGTCGCTATTTTTTATTATATAAATTGAGAAATTTATATAAATAATAATAAAAGTACTTAAAAATAATATTGAAGTCAAAATATTGTTAATTATCGATAGGTGTACGAGTATCGCGAATTTTGCGCTTTTTAAAAACTATTTATTTACTCATGAATATCTATTTTGTGCCCTTCAGAGTAATCCCCATGAGATATTATGCATTTATGGAAACGTTTTTTCCAATCTTCGAACCACTTCAAAAAATCATTTTTTTATTTTGTTCAGCTCCGCCTTCGATGCCGTCTTTATCCCGTCAATCGTAGCGTAGCGCCGTCCTTTCATTGGCCTCTTCAGTTTCAGGAACAAGAAAAAGTCACTGGGGGCCAGATCTGGGGAATACGGTGGCTGTGGCATCATTAGTGTGTTGGTTTTGGACAAAAAGTCGAGCACAAGCAACGATGTGTGAGTAGGGGCCGATTTTTCTTCTTCCACAAATCCGGGCGTTTCTGGTAGATTGCTTCGTAATTGCGCATAACGTGCAGGTAATATTCCTTATTGACCGTTTTACCCTGTGGCAAGAACTCCTGATGCACAACGCTCCTGCAATCGAAGAAAATGGTAAGCAAAACTTTTACATTCGACCGAACTTGGTGCGCTTTTTTCGGGCTGGACTCGTGCGGCAGCTTCCATTGAGATGATTGAGCTTTGGTTTCTAAATCATAACCATAAACCCAAGATTCGTCACCAGTTATGACCAGTTTTGGTACGAATTTTGCGGCGACCCGTCTCCTGCCCAAATCATTGAAAAAATCGAATGGCCCGAGCTAATCGATATGTCTAGGTCCTCAGCAATTTCTCTAACGGTGATTCGACGAATGGCCCGTACCATTTTCTTCACTTCATCAATTTTTTCGTCTGTTGTTGAAGTGCTCGGGCGTCTGACACGTTTTTCGTCATTCACATCTTCTCGGCCTTCTGAGAACATTTTGCACCACCGATAAACGTTGCTTTGGTCCAAAGTAGCTTCTCCGTATGACACAGTAAACACTCGGAATGCATCCGCGCACTTAATTTCGTTTTTCACACAAATTTTGATTTCAGTTCTTTGATCCATCTTTTTGAATAGGTGAAAATCGAACACGAGCCGAAACACGTGCAAACAAAGCAGCTGTCAACAATTAACTGAACATTCAAAATGGCCGAACTAGTCGGCATGAGTGAGAGACATGAGTACCAACATATCGCCACAAAAAAATTGAAATTCGAATATACCTACATTGATATTTGAGATCTTGTATAATATCCACGTATATTTTTATAAGGGGTTTGGGCTATTGCTAATTTGTGGCGTGCTTTTACATGTAGTTCTACAAGTAGAGACACTTACAGGTTGAAGACGTGCTAGAACGGCAGATAGCTTTTTATGCGAATGTCGGCATCGGCAAGTTCGCTCAGCATCGACCTTCTCCAAGTGTTTTTTGGTCGACCGCGACCTCTGCTCCCTTGCGACTTCCAGTCCAGTGCCATTCGCGTGATGCTATCTGGTGGTTTTCTCAATGTGTGACCTATCCATCTCCCCTTTCTGCGTTTGATTTGCCTAAGGATGGGTTCCTCGTTCGTTGATCTCCACAGTGCGTCGTTACTGCTGGTGTTTGGCCAAAAAATTCTGCAGATGATGCGGAGGCATTTGTTGATGAAAGATTGTAGCCTCTGTGCGATGGCGATAGATACCAGCCATGTTTCGCTTCCTTTACGCATGAGCCGAATATTGGTAGTTTAGTGCGCCTGGAGATTTGCGAACTCCCCATACTGTATGTCTGGATTATGAGAGATAATTTTTGAAAATACATTCCGTATACTTCCTGATTTTGTCAATATTTTGTAGAGGAAGCGTGCATGGCTCTATGCCAACTGAACTTTTCTTACTTACAAAAAGATAGACACTATGGAAATTGCATTTACAAGGGAAAAAATTGAAGTATTTTAATTCAATTAATTGACGTACCCGAAAGATTTGGTGCATGTCTATCATTCAGCAGTGGATAGATTCGAAACGCCGGGCACAAAACAACAATTGCTAGAAAAATTTGTTTTCCAATAGCTGTCACTCAGGCAGGCAACGCCAAGAGTATTTCTGCAATGGAAAAGATGCTGCATGAAATATTACATTCCAAAAGAGCATATTTTTAAAGAAGAAACACTAGCGTAAACACGAACACAAAGTGGGGGAGGAATGGGCAAAATCATCATCTGATTTAAAAAAATTTCGATCGTCTACGATCTTCTCGTGATTTGACATGGTTTTCCCTCAATCAATATTTTGCGTGAGATAAATATACACACATACAAATGTATGTAAGTAAGGCGAAACGTGTTTTGGATAGTTTTTTTTTTCTTATTTAATACACATCTTTACATGCATACGGATTGAAACACGAAGTATGGCTATCAAATACTGGGACTGACGCTGCTATAGAAGAACTACGCTTCACAAAATGACAGCCACCTCGAGCTGCGTAAGAGGAAACCTTCCTTTACGAATGCCGTATTTCGCTGCTGCAAAAAAGTGAGTTTAGTTATTGCTTTTTTAAGTGTAATGTAATAAACGTCAACGAATTATTGTGAAATTTCGCATGAGACTTGGAAAAACCGCCACTGAAACTGAATGTGAAGGTCGCATTATCAGTCAACTAAGGCACTCTGTAAAATAATAAAGAAAGGAGGAAGTGAGCTGTGAGTCGCATTGCCCATCAAAAGGTTTCTAGGCAATTTTGATATCCTAGCATTTGCCTTATTCTTAAAGGAAGAACAACTAAGTCCGTGTTGTAGCCGCGAAAGAGAAAGCGGCATGCATTGCCATTTCCATCCAACTCTGTTTCGAAAAATGGAAGACTTGCATGCAACTTATAGACATGGTTGGGACTGTATTCTTAAGTTGCTAGTAAGTAAATGCATAGGTATGAAAATATGAAATATTTAAAAATATGATACAGCGTCAGTCTCGTTATTTAATAGCCACACCTCGTACGAATGCATTTACGTCAACAGGAAAGTTGTACTCCGAGAAGAACTACTTGAAATCAATTGCTTAAAAAATTACCTTCATCCACTCATTCAATTGCAGGCACCGAAGATCACCAATGGGTTAAGACCTACGCCGGTGGCAATGACAATGATGTTTTCATGAGTTTATAAGCGGCTGCCTAAATACCTGTTTGGCATACGTGAAAAAGGTGTTGCGCAGATAAGACGTTTCCCATTGCTTTATCCGCTTACAAAGAAGACCTACGCAGCAATCGTTGGAAGATCGAAAGCGGCAAAGAAAGCAAAACAAAAGTAGTAACTGAGCAAGAGAGAGAGAGAGTGAGAAAGTGAGTGCGAACAGTAAATAATTAAACAAGAAAGTTGTCTAAGCTATTAATTAGTAACCGGTAAAATAAGTTAAATTTTTTGGTACTGTAACATTTTTTCAAATGCGGGAAGCCAAATAAAATTACAACTCGTCGGAAATTTTTGGCCAAAAATATATATGTATTTATATAAATACACATATATGCATGTGTATATGTTTTTATAAACATTAGCAATTAACAATTAATCTACATACAAAATGTGGCTAATGAAAGTGCGACGCAATTCGTAATTTTTTGTTTGATGCACGAGTCCTGTTTTGTAAATATTTTTTCTGTTATCAATTAGAACAATAAATTACTGCAATGACCGGTTTTACAACAAAAAAAAAAAAAAAAATTATAAATAGGTGAAAAAACAGAAAATGAAATATTTCTAATTTGTTTTAATTGCCACTGGTTTTTCCAAGAATAAAATAATTAGGTATTTAAATACACTTGCTATAGATTCGGGATAAGTAAGCCGATACTTCTCAGAATCTGAACATGTGCATTTATACAAAAACAAAAACATAAACTCTGTTTATATGCAAAAAACTAACAGCACTTGAACGCATATGCATGCATATATCAACACATTTATAAAGGGTCTTTCAAAAGTGACGCCTAGATGTTAGTAGTGAATACCTCCTAAACAGTACTTCATTCTTACATCATCTTTGGCATTTGTCACGTAGACAGATGTGCAATTTTACACAATAGAACAACGCGTTAAAATTATTGGAACTTATTATAAAAATATCCGATCTTTAAGATCTACAAAAATTTGGCTAATGAAAGTGCGACGCAATTAAAAATTTTTTGTTTAATGCGCGAGTCCTGTTTTATAAATATTTTTTCTGTTATCGATTAGTATCAAACAGTAAATTACTTCAATGGCCGGTTTCTGAATTGTGATTTTTTTTGGTGGAAATAATAGTACGAATGAGTCGGCAATTCAAAGGTTGGTGGGAAAAATCAAGAAACTGGTTCTGTCGAGGATAGAAAAGGTACTGGCAGACCAAAAACTGTACGGTCTGTTGAGAATATTGCTGCTGTAGCCTCAAGAGTTGCTGAACGACCTTCAACACGTTCGTGACCTTCCCGACGTTCTCAACGAATAGGCATTCATGAATTGACTGTTTGGCGGATTTTACCTGTAGATGACCATTTATTAAGGTGGATATTTAAATGATGCCATATCATTGTTAAGAGTCGTATTTTGAATAAAAATAGTGAAACCTGAAGGAATCTAAACTTTTACTTTTTCTATTTTAAACGTTTTTTGAAATACCCTTAATTTACATATTCATGTACATATGTATATGTAAATTCATAAGTACTTAGTTGTGATGAAATAATTATTTTTGCGAACGTTTGAATTTACAATATATACACACATACATACATACATACATACATACATACATATGTACATATTTACTACACATAATCAAATCACTGTGCTGAGAATCTTAAAATGCTCTAAGCCAATGCTGTTGCACTCAGGCCAGCCTGCCTTCGCGGATTGTTTATTTCGAAACAGTGTGCCATTTCCGCAAATGTAGTGCAGAATAGAATGCCCAAACGGGCTTGGCAAACTTCAGGCGCATAGTTAGCAAACAATAAATAATTTTACATACGCAGATACTGTGAGCCTCAAAAAAATGGATATACCACAAATTTTGACTATTAATTACCTTTTTTATTTTATTTTATAAAAATACACTACTGGTCTTAGATTAGACGCACGTTTAGTTGCATACAACTTTGCTTCATATTTATTTATTAAAGGACGATAGAAAAGAAGTTGATATGCAAAAACATTTCTTATTTAATGATACTTTATATATAATATTCAAATGTTGTTGTGTTTTTCAAACATTTTCTTAAAGCTACTCAAAATAAGGCGAATTTTTCTTGGTCATTAGAATAGACGCACTTTGGCTTTTTAATTTTTATAAGAAAAGTATTTGGGTTTTAACTTAAATTACTATTTGATTTATTTGAAAAAAAAAAAAAAATTCAGCAATGAGTACTGCCTCCTTTGTTAGTAATAACTTCATAAATCCGGTCCTTCATAGAATGATACAAGGAATCTATGTAGTTCAAGGAAATCTCGCTCCAAGCACGTTTAATATCTGCAGTTAATGTTTCCTTATCTTCGTATTGCTTTCCTCCTTCGTATACCTTTCGTGTTAGCCAGCCCCAAACATTTTCAATTACGTTAAGATCTGGAGAATATGGTGGCCAGGTCATGATATTAACGTTTTGACTCGAAATAAAAGATTTTACTACTCGAGAGTTATGAATAGGAGCATTGTCTTGTTGAAAAATCCAAGGAATTGGTCCAAAGAGATCTTTTAAGTTTGGATTTACGGACTCCAACAATGTTTTGAAGCGATCGCCGTTCATCTTTTGATCGATAAAAATCAAGTCAATTGTTCCATAAAACGTGATAGCACCCCACACCATTATTCCCCCTTCTCGGCTATGATGGCGACTTAAATATAGCTCATATTTCCGCAAATCGTGATAATAATATTGAAATCCATCAGGGCCATCTAAAGTAAAACATTTTTCATCAGTAAATACAACTGAATGCCAATCATTTAGTCGAGTGTCAGATTAGACAGTCCACGTCATGTATTCTTTCGCGAATTGAAGCCGGTTTTCTTTGCGTATTGCATTCAAATGGGGGTTTTTCTTGATTTTTAGACGCTTCAGGTGTTCTGCATTTCTGATCGTACGCTGAAAAGTTGATAGACTTGCTTTTACTCCGGCCAATTCCTTGATCTTAGCAGCAGATTTAGTCGAATTCGGAACAATTCTAACAATTTGGCGTACTGCTTGTTTTGATAGTGCCTTATATTCCCTTTGAAGTTATTTGCTTATGCCTCTGGATCCTTCAAATATCTGTCAACTGTTCTGGAGCTGCGATTTATTTGTTTGGCAATGTTCCGATTGGACAGTCCTTGCGAGTGAAGAAAGTCTACTTTTTGACATTCCAATAAGTTCATAACAGCAGCTTTTCCCATTTTTTTCTTCAAATGTAGCTCGAAAACACTTTATTTGTTTATTTTTGATATTTTTTCAATACGAAAGTTTACCCTTGTCCACGCAATACGAAGAAATTTAAGCTGCGTCTAATTCAATGACCAACCGAAAACACGTGTGATTGCCATAGAAATTTCTATAATCTCCGAATGTACAGTTATTTTTTCGCAAATCAACCAGCTGTCAGCATTTTTTTGTTTTTCGAACAAGATTCGCACTTTGATAAAAAAAGCATTTTGGACAATTAGAACAAGCATGATAATAAATAATTGATTTTGTTTAAAAAAAAACGATGGTGCGTCTAACCTAAGACCAGCAGTGTATACATATGTATGTACGTAGTTTACACTACAACAATAAACATTTAACGCAAAGTTGCATACTTTGTAAAGAATAAAATTCATAAGAATTCAGCAAATTTTCAACAAAATTTCGAAATTTTTAATAAGCATTTTTGGCAAACTCTAGATATGCAGTTTTATAGCTCGTTTAAGTTTAGTGCAACAAATTGTTAATTTTACGTGGCTCAAAGTTCACTTTGATTTTTGACAATTTTTTTCGTTTAGGTGTTGCGCATTTTCTCTATATAAAGAAGGTACAATATTTAAGAGGTCTCATTCACCATGCAATATAAGCGACACTTGGTGGATGAAATAAATACACTTCAAAGAATGACAAATAATCTAGAGACTTACGTGAAAAATTGAACATGGAGGTTAACTCGGGTCAAATCGGCAATAGTGGTTTCTCGTCATGAGGGCAAACTACCGAAAAAATGGCAATAAAAACGAGGACTACGTACTGCTACCTGGGGTGGTTCTTCTATGCACCCAAAATTTCCAGAAACATCTAGAAAAAGGAAAGAACGCCGCAATGTCAAGTTTAAACTTCACTTCACTTTGAATAACTTTTTTGAAAAGAAGAAAATAAAGTTAGGTGTGAAATGAGTAATGTTTCAATCAGTCTGTCGAGCTGTCCAATGTTATGCGGCGCAGGTATGGCAATACTGCACGTTTGCGAATGTTGACAAATTACAAGCGCAATGCATAAAGAAAATTGTGAAACATCCAAGCTGTTGGCTTATTTAGTTTTCAAGGTCAGTGTGAATTTTGCTTGACCTGCACATTGTTAACGGTAGTTCAATATTCACGTTGGACCAAACGGATTGGTTTACACAAACTTAAAAAGAGAAAAATCGATATCGAGTGCTTATTTGTTTTCAGCCAACATTTCCAAAGTATAGTAAAAATGGCCAATGTTTGATGTTCATGTTTTTACAAAGGTCACATAGCTCATTATTCAATTACCATATCGTTCATATTATTGGAATACGAAGCGCTTCTGTA
Organism: Anastrepha fraterculus; assembly: GCA_037575425.1. Lineage (NCBI taxonomy): Eukaryota > Metazoa > Arthropoda > Insecta > Diptera > Tephritidae > Anastrepha > Anastrepha fraterculus. The sequence goes on from JAYXIM010046242.1 coordinate 112,284, forward strand.
CTAACTTTATTTTTTGGCAAATGGTCACCTGCCCGATGAAATGTGTGAGCCAGTGCAGTGTCTGTGAAAAAAACCCAGGAGCTGTTTTCCCGCAAGTCTCTCTACATTCTCTTTCAAACGCATCATTCACTGCTTGACTTATGGAAGACGAAATGGACCATATTACGGAAATTTAAGAAAACCGTCAATCACACCTTGATTTTAAAACGAGTTTTATTATTGATTTCAACTCCCCTGAGCGCCAGACTAAAATGTTGATTGTTGGGTTGTTCCGATGTTATACTGCTTAGATTCATTATTCATTTAGTTTGGCTCGAAGAAAGTAGTTCTTAAGCGACTCAAGCAACGCAATTTGCTTGCTTGTGCTTTGATACTTGTGAGTCCCCATACGCTAGAGTTAACATTCTTAACGCTTCCGTGCGTGATATTTTCTTGAAAACCACAAAAAAATGATACAAATAAACAACTAAATTGGACATAGAGAATTCTCACGCACTGACTTTCTTACAACGCTAGCTTACGCATGCACTAGCTGATAATTTGCGCTCAAAATTGAAATACTCTTATAAACAGCTGACAGGTTTACTAAACTAGACACACCCTGGGTTTACAGGTTTTGGATGCGAGAGAATTGCCAAATATTTTACTGCGTATTGATTGGAAATTATGTTTAAACTGTAATTCCTTTGTTTATGTGTTTCATTCTTGTGTATGTATATCTAAATTTTAGACGCCGGCAGCCATTCAATTGGTCGCGATAATGACAGGCTGCAAAACATTGTTGCCATTTTCGATAAAAGATAAAAATCACGTAAGTGAACACTGTTGCCAACATTTAACATGTAAATCCAGCACAAACACGCTGCGAAAGATGGGTTTGAACACTTCACAAGTATTTCGGCTGGTGTTTGCGCTTAAACAGACTAAACTGAAATTTATGAGACGTGCCAAATAGACAGGATTGGAAACGAGGGGAAAATCTGTACCGAGGCTGTTTCCTCTGTTTTCACAGACGGCTCCAAGATGGAATCGGGAGTCGGAGCAGAGGTTATGTCTAAACCAGCCAATTTATCTATTTCCTTAAAATTGTCGAACGCTACTGGTTTTTTTTTAGGCAGAAGTCTCTGCAATCCGCAGGCATGCAGATTGCTTAGGGAACGCGGTGGCGAGAGAGATATCTACATTTTTCCGATAGTCAAGCTGCGGGTGTACAGGCAAAATTTCTCTGATCTGGGTTCCAGGTTTACCATTTACCCCCATTGCAGAAGCTGTGGGAACCTTTCACGGAGGGAGACTGTTGAACATTTTCTGTGTAAATATTGGGGCTTAAGGGGTTAGGTGGGTTTCAAAAGCTCAAAATAGGTACATTTTTATGAATTTTTTTTTATTTAATCACAGAATATTTCATTCCATCAATTTAACACATAAAAGATACATATTTTATAAGTAGTTTGTGAAATTTTCATTGAAAAATTTTGAAAATTAAGGCGTGGACACGTCGTCTCCTATGACCCCTCAAAATAAAGTTCTCTCGGCGTAGTCAGGATAACTCCTGACAGATTCATCTGAAATTCAAAAACAAAAAATTTTCTGTTAGTAGATGTTTCAAACTCGTGCTTGGACGAAGGAAAAAAAAAACAAAAAAACATTTTTGGCGGCGTTGAAAACAAAAAACCCTTATTTTGAGTAGAATTTGCACCCTTCATGCCCTTGAAAAATTACTTGGAATAGAAAAAAAAAAATTCCTTCGTTCAAGCACGAGATAATGTTATTTTGAAGAAGTGTGCAAAATTTGAAAGAGATCGGTTCATAAGTTTTCGAGAAATCGTGACTACCGATTTCAAAAATGTGGTTTCAAGAAAAACGCGATTGAAGATTGCTAATAGCTAAGCAGCTGCCTCGATATACCTACCAATCCAAAGGCTATATCTCTTAGAATATGACTCGGATCGTTTTAAAATTTTAAAGGAACATTCTCAACATATTCAATTATGAGATAAGCAAAAAAAAAAAAAATTCGATTTTTTGAAATTTTGAAACCCACCTAACCCCTTAACAGCTAGGGGCTAAGGTCACTGGGTGCTCCTTTCATCGATAGCTGGCGGCAGTGCTCCAATCTAAATCCCATAAATTTGTTAAATCTTCCCGTTGGAGGTCTTATAATGGTATTAAAACGGCACTTTAGTGCTACTTGGGAGTGCCAGTCTGGTACTTCAACCATTTCACCTAACTATCTACCTTGGAGGCGGCATAAAACGGTAGGAAATGCATCAAAACGTACACCAAAAACAGAAGGAGGAGCTCGGCCGAATACCCAAAAAGTTTAAGCCCCAAAATATATTATATTACATATTTATTTATTTATTTAGTTCAAGAACTTTCAATCTTACATACTACGAACAGCACAGAGTAACTTAAAGCTAATTATGTACACGTAGTAAATTCAAAAGCTAAAATGCGGAATTTAAAGGATTGAAAAAGGAAAGTTGAAACAGAAAAGTTAAAGAAGACAGCATAACTAATAGCATTAAGTTCACCTATATAAGAAATATTCGAATAATACGAAAGTATAGTTAGTTCTCACATAACCGCCATAAAGCGGAAATAAGTTACGAAGAGGACGTTGACGAACATCAAATCTGAATCATTCTAACAAATATGGACAATCAACTGCACTATTGATGATTTTTTAAGTAAAAGAAAGGATAGACCCACTAAGTTCCAGAGATTTAAGGCTTATGAGTAAGAGACGAGAAGGATGTAACGGTACGTGCTTACTAAAGTTTAAAGAGCGAAGAGGGAGTTAAGGAACATTTTTTTGAACTCGTTCAATTCCCTTATTGGCTAACTGATTGATCGGTCACCATACTCGGATAGTAACAGCTTATTCAAGATGTGGCCTAATAAATGTTGTAGAGAGAAGCTTACAAGTATACGGATTAGAAAATTTAGAAGCGTTACGCCACACAAAACTTAGTATGGAGAAGGATTTTGATATTATATAGGTGATAAGCCTAGTGAAAGGAAACAAAATACCTTTATGTCATCTGATATAATTTATAAAAAGTAGGAAAAGATGCGGGCCAAGGTACTTGTGGTACTCCCGAGGAAGCAGCAAACGCGTCGATGTCACTCCATCTATTATAACAACACAAAGTCTAGTACACAAATAAGAGTTCATGCAACACAGAAAAGCCGATTCGAATGCTTTTAAAAAGCCTGTGTAAATGCAGTCCACTTGAAAGGATCTTTGCAGAGTTCGAAGCGATTGTAAGCGATTGGTCTATAATTTCGAACATCGTTCTGATTGCCATTTTTAAAAATAGGGAGTATGGATGTACGCCTTCAGTCATCTAAAAAAGTACGAGAGGTTAGAGATTTATTAAATATTAACTTTAATTGTTACTTTAAAACCGGACAATCCTTTATTAGTACGTCGGAAAGAGCTTCTCCATCCATGAGTGTGGTAGATTTGAGTTCATTAATACGATATCTGATATCATCACCAGATGGGATTAAGTCCACAAAGTTAATCAAAAAACTGTCTGTCATGGGAAGTGTCGCAATCTTGAACGAAATTAGTTTTAAAAACCTCAACAAATAAATTAACTGAGTCACTTATGCTCTACGAGGAGGATTTGCCACCCAGCAAATTCCATCGGGTAAGCTGGAGCAATCCACCTTATATTTGATATTGTTTAATAATAATAAAGTAATTTAACTATTTTTTCCGTAATTTTTTGGAATGCAATATGATAAGAAAAGCAATAAAAAATAGTAAGAAATTAACTCATTAGGTTACTTTAACTTTAACATTATGAGTGGCTTATTAAACTAGATGAGGTTTGCAATAAAATAAATATTTTTTCCTGAACTTATCTATATTGTTTCATCATCACTTTCGAAAATTGAGATAAACACTCACTCATTTTTCATTGTTAATATTATCTGACATTGCGAGAACAACAAAAGAAAAGAGGATACAAGGATGATAGATTTGCTCTTTAACCCCTTAACCTACGATTTAGATTCGAAGATGTTGGGTCGAAATCGTATACAACCGCGCGCAGATTTTTTAAATCACCTAGTTTTAACTCACACCATGGCATACGTAATATTCCCTTCTGGCCCGATCACCGTACGGGGGCTATGAGCGTAATATTTACGATTGGCCTGATCACCGTACGTGGGCAATGCCCGTAATTGTAGGTTGAGGGGTTAACTATGGTGGAAAAGAAAATAGTGAGGGGAACTTCGGTTATCATGCCATGGTGAAAAGATTTTTACATAATTTTGTTTTCCACTATAGCTAAAGGCCAAACGTGGTAAATCTATTTTCCTTACTTTCACGGCACTTGGGCACTCGTCCAATCCGAAGTAATTTAGACGGCAACGAAGTGCCATTGGTTAATTTTTTTCCTATATCACTAACACAATTTCAGTTTTTGTGTAAGCACTCCCAAGTGACGTCAGCCGATCAGCTGATTCTGCAAATCCGCTGAGAATCGAATAACGGTCTGTTAAGTAGCATACCTCTAAAAATCTTTTCACCATGGAAGGGATAAGTGTTGCCAACTTGTAAAATATGTGTTTCTAATGTTTTTCAGCTCCTTGCATATAAGCAACAACGAGCGTTGGAGGGTTAAATTCCGTGCACGTTTTGAGCATAACTTATGTAGATGTATTCATTCATTTGTAGTCTGCTGTGTTTGTTCTTTCACTATTATCTTTATTTAGAAAAATAGTTAGTTCTTCATGTCTATGACACTGTACGATCGTGATTTAGCCACCCAGCAAATCTTCTGCTCAGCTGCTAGCTCACTTTACTGCCTTCTATCGAAAGGAGAACCGGTGATTAGCTGAGATTTTCTGAGATCTTCTGATTATGTGATGCGTCATTTTAACTGCAGTCTCGTTGATACGAGTATTTCCATTCTGTCGCCTCGCTTAGGTTCAGTCAATTTGCAGCATTCTACGCTAACGAAACTAAAAATTTTGTACACACAGACGCTTCCTGTTTATTTCAGTATTTTAATATTTGGCTTTGTTTTAGTGTTTTTACGAGAGATAGTAATTAATTTTTGCTTTGAACTTGAGCGATTCACACAGTGATCATCCGGCGAAAAGTGCGTTGTACTCTTTACCCTTAGCTGTGTTCCATTGTAAGTATCTGTATTGACGTATTGTTTTTTATGGATTTTATTGTTTTTGGATTATTTTTGTTTGTGGTTTTAACATTTTTGTGCGAATCGGAAATCGTGCAGTAGTTCTAAAAATGTCTCATCTAAGATTATCGCGTGCATACCACAAGGTCTTATTTTCATAGGAATTTCCTTCGGATTAATTAATTAATTAATACTATCAGCAGAGTACGAGGAGTTCATGATTAGGCCGATTATTCAAAAACATCGAAAGCGAAATGAAATGTGCTGTGTAAAGTGGTAAATGTGTTTTTACACACATTTTTGGGTACATTTGTAGGTATATTAAGATAGTAGAACAATTTTTTTTTTTTTCTAGATGCCACCCCCTCAATTTGTTATATCCCAGCTTTATTTAAAAAATAAAAATTTAAAATAAATAATTGGCGCGTACACTTCTGTTAGGTGTTTGGCCGAGCTCCTCCTCCTATTTGTGGTGTGCGTCTTGATGTTGTTCCACAAATGGAGGGACCTACAGTTTCAAGCCGACTCCGAACGGCAGATATTTTTATGAGGAGCTTTTTCAAGGCAGAAATACACTCGGAGGTTTGCCATTGCCTGCCGAGGGGCGACCGCTATTAGAAAAATGTTTTTTTCTTTTTATTAATTTTGCTTTGATTTGAATTTAAAAAATAATAATTTAAATAATCGTTTATGGTGACCCGAAAAACACCCAAAATTGGAAAAAAAATAAAAATAAAAGTATTCATCTCGGGAAGCATTTTTGGGAAGCATTTTTGGACAAGTAAAAGATCAGATTAAAGAATCAGGATTGATCTTTATATTTTTAATACCAAATTTGTAGAAAAGTGAGAATTAAGTGTTTTAAAATCTTGAAAGCACGGGTACATATTACAAACCCAAACAAACAAAAAGTTTTAAAAAATTGTGCCTCATATTTTTGGCCAAAGAACGAGTTGAGAGGGTAGCATCAAGAAAAAAATAAGTTTTTAAACCATGTATAAAAATAAATATATAAAATCAAAAGACTAAACGGGCTTGTTTACATTACAATATTACAATTTACTATGAATTACTTTGTTGTGTTAAATCCAGATTGAAACATTTATAAATGTTTGTGTTGACATTCAAAAGTCGCGACTTCTACAAAAGTTATCAGTACTAACCACGAGAAATTCAATGAAAAATACTAATCTCTACATTTTTCCCATTCAGCATTTTATTCAATTGCTACCAGGGCCGGATTTTGTCAAGCGCTGTTTCAGGTACTTCTACATACTTAAAAATATAAAACACAAAAATTTTTTTAAAAATGTAACACAAAAGTTATATGATATATATATATAAGTTATATGATGCATATATATATATATATATTTTTTTAATGGTGCGTACATCTTTCATTGAAGAACGCTCTTGTGGTGTGATTCTCGACGTTGTTCCACAAATTGAGGGATTTACAGTTTTAAATCGCCTTCGAACGGTAGATGGTTTGTTATGATGAGATTTTTCATTGAGGAAAAACCTTTTCTATCATTCTGATGTTTCGTGCCAACAACGGGCTTCGAACTCAAGCGCTACAGAATGGCCATTCGGCTACAGCGGCCGCAAGACGTTATATGTAATAATAATGTAACAATAATGCACATTATTCATGAGATTTCTCAACCCGGGAAGAGAAAAGTGAGTGTCCTTCTCTCACCGATATCTTATTCAGTCTGATGTATAACTTGACTCATCACATATACATATAGTATGTACACCGGTGATATGAAGTATTTAGTTGAGGCAGCTGTTTCCTCTTTGACCTCTAAGAATCCACCCTAACCTAAAATCTACCCAATCTACGAAGAAATCTGAGTACATCGTGTGGTGCCAAGGAGCCAAGGTGGTCGCTTCTTAGCACATCAGTGCCAAGCACCTCCACCGTCTTATCCTCTTCTTTACGAGCTGGGTAGAGTACACTGCCTGAGATGCTACCTTTTCCATGTGCTTCGCCCACACAAAGTGGCCCGTCATCAGTCCAACCAGCTATCTGCAGTCCCTTCTGCTTAATGACAAGAGAATTTGCGACAGTCCCACGTGTCCTGAGACCCATGTTATCATCAGTCTATTATATCTACCGACATAGTTTAGCCTGGATTTACAGGACTCGACTACCCCTGATGTAGTTGAAGGGCTGTCTAAGACCATAAGCACAGCTTGGCTGTCGCTGCAGACACATATAGATCAGTCTCTCCATCTGTTTTCCACAACACAGTTCATCGCTTCTTGTACAGCATACACCTCCGCTTGAAACACAGATGCATGCATTTCAAGAGCAAAGTGCAGTTTTGTTCCGCGCAAAGCTGAATTATATTCGTTAACAATTAATTGCCTACATTTTAAAGCACTAGTGGGCTATTCCATCCGTCTGAGTCAATTCCATTCAATCTATTAATAACTTCATCTCAGTCTAAGTAGAATTGCCCAAAGTGCTGGTATCTGAATTGTTTTAAGATAGGGAACCTTCCTAAGAAGTGTCCTATGCTTTTTAGTTCGTCTAAGTTACAAAGAGAGTAGAGTAAAATTGTGTGGCCTCTGGCCTAAAAAATCCCCGAGATATTTTATAATTTTGAATCGTATCATCGAAATAGCTTTTACCAATATTATTATTTAGGGCCGTGTATATGCGAGCACTTATCAAAGCTCAGGTTTAAATTTAATTTTCTTTCTAAATCCTGAACTGCTTGGCCCAAAAGATTTGTCTTTGTAGGATAATTTTTGAAAATTTATGTGGCAAACCATTAGCATTATAATCAAATAAAGACTTATGAATATGTTGGTGAAGTTGCAATGTATACAAATGACAGCTTGGAAAGCCAGTTTCTAACAGGACACAATAAGACAATGTATTTGCAGACAGGTTTAAAATTCTTTTTAAAAATGCAACTGAGGTCAAAACCCAAAACTTGAGCGGCGTAACTTTGCGGCGTAAAGATTTCCATCACTCAAAATATTTTTTTTTTGGTAAAAAAGTTATTCAAATACTTATTTTTTGCCACCTTGTATACGGAATGCCCTCCTCTACCCGTGTATGCATTTGGCCAAGCTGAACTTGTCAGCAGAGTTGATTTATTCGCAAATTTGCTTACTTAGTCCAATGTTGTTTAGGTATTTAAGAAGCCTGTCTCTAGTAAGATTTTTCAGTTACCCGAAAATTTCACCATTTTTCAGGCTGAGGTTGCAACTATCATGGAAGCTGTAATGCAGCTCGAGAACGGAATTTGATGAAGTTTCGTTTTTATATTTAGTGGCACGTAGACGAGCTGATATTAGAGCCATGCAATTCCAAACTTGGGATTTCACTTTAGTTTGCTAATTTTATTTTTGTAGTCTTTATGCTTTCTAAATTATCTTATTCTTATTTAATTGTATCTCTTTTTTGCAATAAACGAAAGAATTTTACATCATAAATTATTTTATTTAATGAATTATTCGTGATTTGAGTATAAAAATAAAACTACCATACTCAAATATATACAGTTTGTTCGTGAAATGCATTTTTTTGCAACTCAAGCGCCGCCTCTCTTAATTAATCATTGGAAAAAATATATGCAATAAAGCTAGAAAAAATTGATGTGCTGTGAGTCAGGTAATAAATGGCATTCTCGGAAATTAGAAATATTATCCTAAGAGGTGGAATCATATTTAAAGATGTACATACATACAAACACTCATATGTATGCAAAAAGTGTTAGAGATTCAACTGAAATAATTTTCAAAACTTAGCATGTGCAAAATAATATTACGTATATATTCATATACTCATCTGACAAGGTATCAAGGTCTGTAACTATAGCAACACAAATTGCGATAGTAGGTTAAAAATCAACCAAACAAAGCAAAAAAGTGAAAAAGCAACCACTCTAAAAGTTATTAAATTAAACTCAGAATCCGCTTAAATGGTAGGTATTGGGGGAAGAAGAGTGCCGCACTGCCTCCTTAACCGGTTCGAAATGACGTATTTTTATGAATGTTTACCCAACACATTCGAGCTGTTTGCTCAAATGAGAACCGCGTGCATATGCTAGTACTAACACATGGGCAGAAAAGTACCGGGCCTAGCAAAGAAACTACATTTTTGTTCAAAATTAGCCTTATTCATCAACGTAATTTACAACAAGAATAACGCAATCATTCAAGCGTCGCTCTAACATTTCAATACCACTTTTACGATTTATTTTTGCCTCTACATTCGAGTGAAATTTTAACCCGGCGAGCATTTTTTTTAGGTCTGCCAGCAGCCAGTACTCGCTGGGAGCCAAATCTGGCGAATTCGTTGGATGTGGGAGCAATTCGAAGTTCAGTTCATGTAGTTTTGCTATTGTTTTGATTGACTTGTGACACGGTGCGTTGTCTTGAAAGTGAGCAAACGCGGCGCCCACTTTGAACAGAGCTTTCTCATAGTCAAATGCTCATGCAATATAAAGTCAACACGTTTCTTTTGATATCTTTATGATGTCAGCTAACTCACGCAACTTCACTTTTGAACCATTTAAAACTACATATTTTGTGGTTTTTTGTGGCTTCTAGTGTTACCGCTTCATTTGGACGTTCACTGCGTTGTGCCTCATCGATGTCTCTACGACGATGTTTGAAGTTAGCAAACCATTGTGTTATTGCTATTTCTGATGGTGCTTAGTCCACACAACACTTTTGAAGCCATTGCTTCGGTTGAACGGTGTTTTTTTGCCATCAAGAAGTAGTGTAAAATTAAAACACGACTCTCGTTTTGAGCAATTGTTTTGAAAATAACAAAAGTAGCGTTGCTATTAGCGCAATAACTTACACATTAAAGAATAGAATATCATGCAACTTTAACAACTGTATTTTTAAGGTTAGTACTAACTAAAAAAAAAGGTGACTTCAATAAAACTAGTGCCATCTACGTGCTAGGCTCGGGACTTTTTAGCCCATGTGTTAGTACATGCGAGTATGCGTGTACTTACGTACATTCAAATGACTGAAAAGCGCCTAAATTGCATATAATTTGCAACCGAGTTGATTTCTATTCCAAGGCCCGTAATATGGGCTACCAAATTTTTGTTATTTTCCTTTTTTCTATGTATATTTTATCTACTCATTTTAAATGGTCCCTTCTTCTTTTTAAATGAGGAAGGTGTCAGGCCTGAGAATCGTCTTAAAAATGAATTATCGCCTTGTTTCGATACCTTCGTTTATACGGTGATTTTTGGCTTCTCTAAGAAACTTTTCTTTATAAGACGCAATTTTTTATCATAAAATACTTAAGATCCCCTTGATGAAGAAGTTCTTAAAAAATTTTTAAGCGAAACTCAGACCATACACTTCCGAATGGTAGTAACGCAACAAGGCATTCGGCTACGGCGGCTGCCTCAGTCAACTACGGCTGGTAAATACTCCGGGATATATTTACATTTATATTACATTACAATTAAATCTAAATCTGACTCACGACATATCAGATAGGAGGCTGTGGAGTATTAACATAAATGCTCGTTTTTCAACTGTGAAAGAAATAAGATGTAAATAATGTTGTTTTCTTTATATCACTTATTTTTGTCTAGAAAGGAAAGAAGATACCTCAGTTCTAATCCTGAAATTTCTGCAATGTTGTTGAGAAATGTGTTGCCGAAAACCCGTAATTTTGGTCTTGACAACCCCGGACAATTGCAAAGTTAGCGAGAAGGAGTTTCTTCTCCCACATCTTTCCACCACAGCTACGCCATGCCGAATCAACTATACCCAAGTAATTATTTGGTCTTTCATGCGCTATAGTCAGGGCATTTGTTACTGGACATTGCACAGGTTGGTAGGCCCTTCCATCGTCTATTTGCAAAGCTGTAATTTTGAGACACTAGCTCTGCTCTAATCTGGCTGAAGGGTCGAGCGGATCTACCTCCGCTTCGGGCGAGCTAAGGGAGAATTCTAGCCCAGCAAGCTCACTCGCTTTCTTGTTACTCTGGTTGTGATATCGAGCCAATGACTGAGCGAGCTGAGTTACCTCTATGCACACGCAGTGATTTTTCTATAGTGCTAAGTACTAACTCACGCATATCCGTTTCTGTGGACTTGCCTTTGACTATATCGACGTGTTGGGATTTTGAACGAATTTCTCATCCTTTCTCTAAGATGTAAGTCCAAAATTCGTTTAAGACTTTGAGGGCGAAAGATGTGAAAATTATAGCCCTTCTATGTTTTCCTGCTTTGGAAATAAATATGACTTTTAATCCTGTCCGGCTGAGTGAAATATAGCAGCAAGATATGTGTTTCTTGCTGAGTGCTTCTAGCTTTGGTACAACAGCATCTCTGAGATTCCATAACATGACCGAAATAATCATGTCTGACCGTTTCGCTTTGAGTGGTTTGAAATGTTTTACCATGCAATTTAACTCCACTAGACTACTTTTGTGGTTTTTTTTGTTTTTTAAGTAAAGTCTATGGGATTTTTTGAAAAATAAAAGTCAGCCAACAACGACTCCGGAGCAGAAATAAAACATTCGGATCGAGATTGCTGAACTCAATGCGATAGTGTGTGAGCGAGTGCTTAGGAAGTTTAATTATACAATGGTAGCCTGTAGACGAGAACATACATTCGTAGCGTTTTTACCGAAGACCTTTATTTAAACAAAAATAATAAGTATGTAAATAAGTTGATCAATTATTTATTCGCCATTGATTTTTACAACCTCTTCCCACCTCTCGACCAAAGTGGATGTCGTTCCGCCAAAAATTGCCTGTTCTGATGTCAAAGAAAATGTTGAGCCAGTTTTTAAGGACCTGTTTGTTATCGAAGGTAACGCCCTTCATATCGTTTGGCAGGGAGCGGAAAATATGGTAATCGGTCGGTGTAAGGTCCGGAGAATACGGCGAATGCTGAAGGACCTCCCTTTCGAGCTCTTGGAGTGCGGTTCTGACGATTTGTGCAACATGGGGCCTGTCGTTGTCCTGAAGGAGTATGGTTTGACCATGTCGATCAGGTATTTTCAGTCGGATAACCTCATTCACGCTCCTTGGTGATCGTGTTATTCTTTCCCAGTGCATTTCCCAGTGCACTAAACACATATCACGATCTTCTTTGGATGAAGAATTCGAACTCAGAAGGCCTTCTGCTGCGGGATGTGTCATCGACGTCAAAGTCGTCATTTTGGAACTTTGCAAACCATTTCTGTGCTGTAGACTCGCCCATGATACCTTCTCCATACACGTCACAAATGTCCCAGGCTGCTTAGGCAGCCTTTTGCCCTCGATGAAAAATAAAGAAGAGCAGATGTCGAAAATGTTGATTTTTGCCTCCTGGGTATTCCATTTCTAAGCCTCGAAACCAATAAAAAAAAATAAATAACTGAAAAATACAATTAACATTGTTTTGTAGAGCAGAAAGAGTTCTATCGAATGAATACTTATCCTTTGTCAAACAGCGAGCAAATCGTTGTACAATAAAAGAAAATATAAAAACGCTACGAAATTATTGCCCAACCTAATAATTATTAAGAGCCGTATTTGAATAAAAATATAAAATATATATTGAAATAACCTAAATTGTTACATATTTTATTTTAAAACAACATATAGGCGCGTCTAGGCATGTCTTTCCAAAGGCCCTTTATTTGTATAGTATTTGTTTGTAATTATTTATCCTTGTACAAGGTGACGCAAGATTAATAATCCAATTTTCTTTGAATCACTTCTTAACTAAATACCAAAAAATTGTTTTGCGTGAAGAAATTCTTTATTTTGACCTTTACGCTTTCATTGCTTGTCCGTCAGTATACTGCAGCGATGGGGTGATTAATTTTGTGCCACTTTGTACTATGCATAACTTCTTATATTCCATATTTCATGTCATTTTTTTCCACAGCCAACTCACATTCGATATGTGGAAATTATTATTCCTCTGCATTGCGGCTGTTTTAGTGATGAACTCTGAAGGTAGTACACAAGTTAGATCACAAATCAGGCCACAAAGAGCATTGAAATATTCTATTCCATTAGCCCGCAATCATAAGCGATCTGCATCTGGATATGCTGGCAGTAGTGCTGGTAGCAGTGCTAATAGCTATGCAGGCGGCTATGCAGGCGGCAACGCCGGCGGCTACGATGGTGGATTCGATGACTACGACTACGGTTATGCGCCCGACTACAACAACTTCATAGACCCATTTCAGTTTCATCAGCAGTTAACAGCTCGAATTTTGGCCAATAATGCTGCACAGCATCAGTGAGTAAAAAGTTCTTTAGCTACTTAATAAAAAATTAACCTCTAATAAAATAAACAAATAAGACTGCCTTAGGGGCTATGCTTCCTGGTATCTAACAGCTATGCCCTGCTAACATCCTTTCTCCACTCAAAGATCTTTGCTCTATGTATTTTCTTAGTGCTATTGCTTCGGTATATTCCTCTGGCCAAGCTTTGGCAACCGCTGATGCCTCTCTCCTGCCAAACGACAAGTAATTAATACAATTTATGTGAACGTGTTGTTGTTTTCTCAAAGAAATTTATTTACATACATATATCTGTATATATCTGTCTTTATGTAATGCATGCACACCGTCTTTTTATGCCCTGTGATATTAACAAACATTTAATATGTGAATTTTTAACATTTTTCTTTACAGTCGAATTCAACAGCAAATCGCTCAGCAACAGGCCTTCTTCCATAACCTTAACCGTCAAAACCATTACAATAGTGCCAACAGATATGGCACACCCAATCGCTATGGATCTAATTCTGCAGTCGCTGCTGCTTCTCTTGGACCGGGCGGATCATATCACACGGCCTCAATCAGTCCTGAGAACCCGGTGAGTGGAATTCAAAATTAAAACACAAAAACACAAAAAAGGAATGCCAACTTAAAATATTTTTTTGCTTTCTCCCAGGATATTCCGAACATAAGTAATCGCTTCGGTGGACCCTCGTCGCCAGGTGGGTTTAAGGGCGTTTCAGTCAGTTCGTTCTCGAGTAGCTCTGATGTTGATGGTCAAAAGACTAGTCGTCGCGGCGCTCAGACCACAATCAATGACAATGGCAAAATCACCACATATAGGGTGCAATCTTAAATACTCTAAAATACTTAATTGAAAATGTATTTTTTGTTTAATGTGAAAAATTTTGCAAGTATTTGTCTTATACATATCTACATTTATTATTTGTGTAACGTTGCAACAAAATTCAAATTCATGTAAATTATTGGGGTAGTGTTAAGTTTCCAAATTGCTATTTATGTTGGACAGTCTCGAAATACATTTTATATACAATGTGAGTGATATTTAATGTGGTTTTTTAATGTGTACAGTAAGAGCACCTTCAACATCTCGATGTCTTGTAAATGATAAGTCACAGCGAATGGAGCTCCAATGTGATGTTGATGTGATGTACTGTTATTATTATTACCAATGAAAGTGTTGCACGCCGACCTAACGCATCTATTTCACGCACTTCATGAATCTAGGTACCGTCTATTGGGCCCAAACGAGTTTCAACACATAGCCTGGGCCTAGGTTCGCTTGGACTATCAGTTATTAGAAAACCCTGTAGATGTTTCCTTCGTTTTTGGATAAATTGGAGCCAATTTTTCTGTAGAATTCTTAGAGTGCGCTTTTCTTGTCTATGGAATACACAATATTCGATAGGATTCATTGACTTCGATGGGTCCAAGAATGAAATAGGGTCTGGAGCCGGATGGTACTTAAACGACAGTAATAAGTGTCACTATGCTATGGGGGAAATGGCAACTGTTTTGTAATTTTTACCATCCTGAAAGTAGCCGAATGGATAATCGAGAGGAGATGGAGCGAAAAACAGATTGGAGTCTTCAGTGACAGTCAGGCTGCACTGAAGGCCCTGGAGAACGCGAAGCAAGCCTCAAAGATTGTTCAAGAATGTAAGAGTAAGCTTAATTCTGTCGCAAGACAAAACAGGCTCGTACTTATATGGGATCTAGGACACTCCGGTGTTCAAGGAAATGAAATTGCCAACATATTGGCCAACCGTGGATCAGCGGTGCCCCCACAAGGGCCAGAGCCAATAATCGGAATCAGTTCCGTAGGAATAGTGAATTGGATCAGCGTTTATATATGCAATTTACATAAAAAGCGATTGTCCGGTCTAGAACGGTGCAGAGCTGCAAAGTGTTTTGTGACAAGTTCGAACAGAAAACTATCAAACTTTCTACTAAAACTTGGAAGGAAAGACGTTCGGTTGATGGTCGGTATCATTACAGGACACAACCCGTGGGGTCAGCATATGACCACCATTGGAATCATTGAGGACCCAATGTGCCTGTCGTGCTTGGAGGAGGCGGATAGCACAGAGCACTTTCTCTGTGAGTTTCCTGCTAAAGCACGGCTACGAGTTTTGGGTTCCGATGTCAGGTAACATTTATCGGAGGGAACAGAAACCCCAGGAGGGAAAAGAAATTGCTGATGAGATCCATTGAATTGGTTTCAGTCGTCTCCCACCCGGTCATCAGCACACCCCTGACTACTGTTAAAGAGAAATTGCGCAACTTACTTTTCAGGAAAGCTCAGATCGGATGGAGCTTCATTTATTCGTGTGGTATTTCGAAAACTCTTTGGCTCCAGAAGAAAAGAGGCAAGACTCAGAAAGTGGTGGGGACACCACGCCATTCAATTTCCAAACTCGTAGCTGTGTTTACCGCCCATTGGGCGATCGGCACACACGTGGAAAAGCCATTTAACTCAAATCGCAGAAGCTGTGATTGTTGAGCACTTTTTCTGTAAATGTCCGGGTTTGGTAGCTAAACGATTAACAAATTAAAAATTTTACTTTTCCTCCATATTACACAAAATTTCTAGAGTTAGTAAGCAATGTCTTGCTAAGCCCATTTGTCAAGAGGGACCGAGAAAGTTGTTTATTGAGGAAACCTTTTATTATTGAATCATGACACCGCCCGACACAATTCAATTTTCTCTTTCAAAATGTTCTTTTGAGTCAAAAATGTAATTGATACTAATAATAATAATTGGCACGTACACTTCTGTTTGGTGTTTGGCCGAGCTCCTCCTCCTCTTTGTGGCGTGCGTCTTGATGTTTTTACACAAATGGAAGGACTTTCAAATGGACAAATGGAGGGAATTTCAAGCCGACTCCGAACGGCAGATATTTTTATGAGGAGCTTTTTCATGGCAGAACTACATCCGGTGGTTTGCCATTGCCTGCCGAGGAGCGACCTCTATTAGAAAAAGCTTTTTCTTAATTTTGCTGCTTCACGGAGACTCGATCCTACGGTCGCTCCGAATTCCGAATGGTAGTCTCGTACCAACCTATTCCGCTAAGGCCGCCGTAAAACGTAATTTCTCTGAAGTAAAATTGCCTTCTGAATTCCAATGCGACAAAATAAATTAAATAAAAATAGCAGAAATGTTTTGTGAGAGTATTCTATATATTATTTATTTCTTCTATTTTATTATTTATTTTTTTCAATTTTATTATTTATTTCCACTATTAATTATTTTACTGGCGACTCTTTTCTTTCACAACTAAAATCAAACTGTGACGACATTCCAAAAAGTTACTTTAAACCACATCGACAAAACATCCAGTTATAAAAAAAATTTTAAAGTAAAAAAAAAAACAAAATTGAAATAAAAAGTAAAAAGGTACATTGTCGACTACGTTCGGACCACACAAATACGTAAATACAAATGATGTGATAGTTATTTTTGTTTTTTTTTAATCCATTTATTTATTGCAATCAGTTTTCTAACATTCAGCAATATTTGTACTTAAAACTAAGACATTTCATTAGACATGCATGAAAAGCACCCAGTGGTGCAACCGTTCCTAAATTTTTTGCTTGTTGCCATAATAAGTCCATTGTTGACTTCCTCTCCAGACCGTTAAAAGAGATGGAATAGAGATTTATTTCTATGATTAAAGGGTTTATGTGTGATTGAAGTCTTTTGTTGTGAGATGTGGCAAGCTTTTATATTGCTTCAGCAATTGTGAGAAATTTGAGGATATATTGGGCATTTGTGATGGTATCTGGTGCGTTTGTAATCATTCTTATAGCTTTTGTCTGGAATCTTTGCAGTATTTCGATGTTAAAGTTAGCTGTTGTGTGCCAAAGCTGTATGTCATAGGTCCATATTGCTTTTAAGATAGCTGAGTAGAGTAAGAGCTCGCTTTTGAGAAAAACATGAGAATTTCGATTAAGTAGCCAGTATAGGTTTCGGAGTTTAATTCCAAGTGCTTTGCGTTCCGGCGAAAATATGCGTTGTCCATGTAAGCTTGCTGTCGCGATATTTTGTAATATTATTTTGTGGAAATATTACATTAATGAGTTTAATGGGTGGGCAAGTGTTTCGTCTGAGTGTAAAGGTAACTTGAGCAGATTCTGTCTCGTTAGCTTTTATTTTCCAGTCTTGCAGTCATTGAGCTATTTTATTAAGTTCCTTTTGGAGTTTTCGGGAAGCCACTTCGGGGTGTCAGTCTATAGAATTACATTTCTTTTATTTTTAAATTACTTTTAGACTATCTACTACACATATACACACAATAGTCCTCATCTTTCCTTCTGGGTATGTTTCATGCATAGGTTTGTGTACATACATATATACGCGCAAATGTGTGTATGTTTTCAAGTATATTTGAGGCGTATCATGAAATAAGTCATGTACTTATTTTAAAAATAGAAGCTGATCGAGAGAGCAAATTATAAATATTGAAAGTGCACATACACACACACATACCTATGTACATATATGTATATAATCCATTTCCGCTGATATATTTCATTTATTAAACAAAATTAGAAGTCAAGGTTTTTGTAAATTTTCAATGTTTGAAGCAACAAATTTATACGATGCCAATACTAATCCATATACATACATAAATATGGTATGTCTGTAGGTCAGGTGCGCAACCAGGATTTTATTTCGCGAGGGTTTTTATAAATTCTTTCAGTGTTATTAAATAAAACATGAATAATAAGAAAAGAAAAACATTTTTTGATTAAAAGCAAATTAAATTCAATTCTCAATTAAGGGGGCAGATACCTGTAAAATTTCAAAAAAACAAAATTTTTTTCATAAAATATTAATATAATCCTTTAAGAATATGTCAAACAATTTTTAGAGCGCAAATTTAAGTATTTATTATATTATAGATCGTCAACCGTGACGACTCTATTCTTTGCGCTCGAGCGCTGGGAGAGGTTGAATTTTGATGTATTCAAACTTTAGACGCGTTTTTTTTTTCAAAACTATATTTGTCGAACTGGCGCCCCGATAACTCGAAAAGTTATTAACCGATCTCCCTGAAAATTTGCATACATCTTTTTTATGATATTACTTTCTATGTAAATTTACAATTTCGAAAATTTTTCCAAAAAATAATTCTTTCGAAGCAAAAATAGTAGGAAAATTTGCCCCAAAATTCATGTTTGTCTTTGAAGCATTTTATTCCGCGAATTTTTTTTCCATTTTTTTTTTCATATAGAAATTATGACATTAGTAAACAAAAAAATGTTTGGTTTTTTGTATTCAGGTCACTGGCGCCGATGCTACAATGCCCGCCGATTGAGAAGTCCCGCTGCGACCTTCCTGGAAGAATTGAGTGTACATCCGCCATTTTAAATGATTAAAATAAAATAAATTTTTTTTATATTATTTTAATGTATAAATAAACTGTATGCCAATTTTGAAAAAAACATATTGACTTCTTCATTTTAAATAATTTTAATGAAAATCAGGGAAAATATGGCCGTTTACAGGTATCTGCCCCCTTAAGCAAATAAATACAATGAGTTGCATGAAATAAAAAATAAACTATAATTCGATTTTGGCTCCGAACAATTTTTTCAGAAAGTTTGCCGAAATCATTTCCCCCCTGGGAGTCTCTATTCTATGGCATGAACGTAATATCCGGCCTTATTTCTCTCGAAATTAGGAAGAAGACATCGTTACCGTCAATGGCCTTCAGTATAGAGCAATGTTCACCAACCTTCGGTAAACAGAGCTCGACAATATCGACATTTCCGAACTGTGGTCTCAACAAGACGTACCTACATACCAAACAAACTACCCTCCGCTCAAAGTTGTGTAGAAGAAATCGGACGACTGGGTCATGACAAGGCCAGCTCTCATCAATTGGCCACCGGGACCAATGCGCTTGACATCATCGATTTATTTTCCCGGGGCTACGTGACGTCTACCAACTAGTTTGGTCGAGATCGATGACAACATTCGAGACGCAACTGCCGGAATAGGGGTGGCCATTTGGATCATGCGCTATTCTAATCAGCTTCTACATTCTGGATGTAGCTTAAAAAAAACCTTTTTCTTTTCCTATCATTATTGTCTGACTACTCTATAGGAGGTTTTTCTCAAAACGATTATTTGGGAAATGATCAGAACTTTTTACTTAAAATTTAGTCTCATTATTAATTTTTAGCACTTATATTATGATATATTGGCGATCTCCGTAGAGCCGAATGGGTTGGTACGTGACTACCGTTCGGAAGTTCACGGTTTCGAAACCTCGGCCACGTAACACGAAAACTTCGAAACAGCTTTTTTAATGACGGTCACTCCTCGGCAGGCGATGTCAAACCTGCAGAGTTTTTTGCTATGAAAAAGCTCCTCACAAAAAGCCATGTGCCATTCGGAGGTGGCATAAAACTGTAGGTCAGCCCGATTTGCGGAAAACTATCAAGATGCACGCGTGTCTAACGAGTGATGCAAAAAGCTGAAAGCTAATACTCTCACCCTCGTTTTTGTTTTTTTTTTAAACTGGTAAGTATTGATTTTCCTAAATTATTGCTCACTCAAAAGAAATTATTTTATACGGGCAGGTATATACCAGCACAAGAAAGTAAAGTTGAATACTAACCAAGAATTTATATAAGGCTCCAAGTAAAAAAAAACCATGCAATAGAAAGAAGTTAATGTTGACTAAAATATTTTATACTTTTAATTATATTTCATTTCGTTTTTCATGTTTTCAGTAATATTATCTATATCTATTTGTACATTTGTGTCGCGGCCGTCGTGCATGAAACAGCAAAACGTTAGAAAAATTGTTTTTTAATAGTGGCCGACATTCGGCGGGCATGTCACGAATAAGCTCCTCAAAAAACAAAAATGAGTCCCCGTTCGGAGTAAGCATGGAACTCTTGGCTTCTCCATTTGTGAAACACAGACGCCCATTACAAATAGGAGGAGGAGCTCGGCCAAACACCTAACAGAAGTGTACGCGCCAATTATTTATTTGTTTTATTTTTTATTTGTACATTTGTAGTTGATATTTCTAAAAGTGATTTAAAATGTTTTTACGTGAAATTATAATTTTTCAAATATGTACTTGACATATACAAGGTGAAGTCCAAAATAAACGAGACTGAGATAAAATCGAAACGATAGGCGATTTGTTCTGATAACTTCGAGTTTATTTATTCAAAATAGTCCCCTCTGTCCTCGAATAGCTGAGTGATTGATGGTTATAATACGATTTCTAGTAAAAAAATCACTCACAAGAGTGGATCGATGAGATGGTGCATTGCCTTGCAATAAGCGCTAGCGAATTCGACGAATTCGATGCGACAAACGCTTCAAAATGCCAAGATAGAAAATCGCATTGACGGTTTGGCCCATTGGCACGAACTCCTTGTGAACGATTTCCTTGGAATCGTAAAACCAAATGAGTATTGACTTGATTTTTGACTTATCCAAATGCGATTTTTTGGGTGGTAGCTCATCTGGGGCCTTCCATTTGGCACTTTGACGCTTAGTTTCAGCTTCATGTTGGAAACACCACATTTTATCGCCAGTTACAATGTTGTAAAGGATGTTCTCGTCTTTTTTTGCCTTTTTAAAGTGGTTTTTCGAATGTCGAATTCTGAGCAATTTTTGGTCCTCGTCCACAGACCTTTCGTAAGCCCAAATGATTCATTGAAATGCGATAAATCGATGTTTTGGAGGTATTCAATTCCGATTCCATGACTTTCAACGATTATTTCGGTTCATTTTTGATAAATTTACGAACAATTTCGATGGAGTTTTCGGTGATTACTGATTTTGGGCAGCCCGTATGTTCATTGCCATTTATGTCCTCACAACCATTTCTGAAATGTGTAAACCACTCATGAACTCTGGCTCGAGATAAACAATCACAACTTTTTTCATCAATTCAAATGTTTCGGTAAACGTTTTACCGATTTTAAAACAAAATTTGATATTAGCTCTTTGTTCAAAACTCATTTTAGTACCGATGACACAAACATACTGACATTTTAGACGCAATTGCTTCGCTTCCACTGAACCGAGTGTCACCAAGCTTTCACTGGAAGTCGGATTGGTATGTAACTTTCAATGCCTAACTCATTAAAAAGATGGAACCACCAAAAACATTTTTATGACGCCAGTCTTGTTTATTTTGGATTTCACCTTGTATATACTACATGCGAGTTATCACGAATCGGCTCACACAAAAAAGTTTTTCATCATCTTTATCATCAGCACGCATAGTGCTCGGTGTGAGCCTTAGGTTAGGTTGACCTGGTTGTATAGTAGATATCTTGTAATAAGTCTGCATCTTCTAAGTAAACTCTAAAGCTCTAACCTCGAGATACATTCCAGCTTCTCATATTGTAGAGATCCTAAGCATTTCATTCGTGTTCTAGCTAATACAGGGCACGCACCTAGAAGGTGTTCTAAAGTTTCCCTTCTTCCAGTGCATTTCATAATCTGTGGTTATCATTGCTTGCAATTCCTATCTGCCGCTAAAAAATTATGGCCTGTCAGTATACATACCTACGATTGTTCTGCTTTCTTTTCTAAATTGAGAAAGGACGAATCTGGCATGTCCGGGTACCCAATAGATGTACAGCCGTATGTCTGGGGCCAATCTCTCTATGGCTTCCCTGCTTCTAAAAACATTTTTAGCCGAAGTTTCATATGAGTTTATTGTTTTTATCGCTGTTTCACTGACAACGTATATATTATATTTATTTGGAGTTGCTCGTTGTCTTTGCGATTGCAAATTCTGAAGCCTTTCCTAGAGCAAAGACTTCTGTTGTGAGCCTTAGCTTCCTCCACAATTGTTCTCCAGGCTTTTAGTTCCAAAGCCATACTACTGTAGTTGGTCGCTCTTGAGCTTCTTAGATCGTCCTCAACGTCGTCTAACCATTTTTTCCGCGGTTGACATCTTCCCTTTTCACCAAACATGTGCGCATTCAAACCTTTGCGAGGCATTTTGCAAACATGTCCTAGCCGTCAGATACGCTGCGATAGAGACCATCTTCTTCCCCCACTGGACCCAGTATTCTTCTTCCCATATTTTGCTACTGGCCAATCAGTAGTTTGATTTTCGTTCTTCTGATCAAGGGCTTGTGCAAAATATGCTCTGTTTGCAGCCGGCACACGGTCGTTGTAATTAATTTGAACCACGTTTTCAAATTTATTTAGGTCTGGCGCTGACGTGATAAGTCTTGCGAGGTACTTCATTGATCTTTAATGCAAATAATACTTCTTTTATAACATTCATGTTTCTCGCGAGGATGAGCGGGTCAGCAGCAAAGCCACATATTTGGGATGGAACGACATCTTTAATTACAGAGTCTATCAGATCAGATTGAACACAAGTGTCGACATTGCGTCTCTCTGCTCTACTCCGGTTTCAACTCTAAATAAATCAGACGCTGAATAAAAAAAGTTTTAAGTACCCAAAAAATCGAGTTAATGAATCAAAGTGGCCAAGGAGGAAAATTAATTCTCTAAAAAGCAACAAATTAAAGTTAGCTCAGAATTTTATTATTTAGGCGTCCTTTTAATCAAAAACCTTCTTAGTAAAAAAGTTTATAACGCTGAAGACAAAGTGGAGGCTGTATTTAACAATTGCTAGGTCAATACAGGGATATGGGGCTCATCATATTTTTAAGAAGTTGATAAGTTCCAGTTGTGCTTTATTAAAAGGATAAGAAGATTGCCCAACCTTGTCGACAATCTTGTTTGACTCCAACCTTGTCGAACTTTTGACAGATGCTATTAAGTGCAAAGAAGTTGAGGTTTGGAAATACAGAGCCGAAAACCTGAATAGATTTTATCGAATTAATCAAAATGAGATAATGTGGCTGTTTAAAGCCAGCAGTGATCTATGCTATCTTGCGTGCAGATCTACCGAAAGGAAGTTCAATATCGCATGTAAAGCTTTCGAAGGTGTGGTTGTTGTTGTTGCATATAGGAGTAAGTGAATTCTCTAGTAACAATTGTGGCAGAACGCAAAAAGAATTTAAAAGTTTCCACAGTTTTTATCGAAACGGAATAAATCATAAATAGTTCATAACAAGTTTGAGTTTTCAAAAAGCAGAAAATAAAAAATCCAATCGAAATAAGAGTGTAAACATTTGTACGTGTGTTTATCAGTTCACATATAATTTTAAGGTTTGCTTTGCCATGTTTTAATTGATTCTGTCACCTTGCACTTAACGCTCGGATTCATTTCAAATGGAAAACTGCATTGCCATATTTCGTTTCGACACCACCTAAGAATGAATTTCCGTTATACATACATATGTGCATATGCACACATACATATACGAATCCAAGAAAACTGTTAATCAG
Organism: Anastrepha fraterculus; assembly: GCA_037575425.1. Lineage (NCBI taxonomy): Eukaryota > Metazoa > Arthropoda > Insecta > Diptera > Tephritidae > Anastrepha > Anastrepha fraterculus. The sequence goes on from JAYXIM010046242.1 coordinate 136,050, forward strand.
TAAGATGAATTTTCATTATCTCCGGTAAATATTTTTTTCTCTAGGTCAAAAGGTTCAATAAATTTCAGTTTCATTGTTCAAAAACATATTTAAATAGAAGCAATGGCGGCCACCAATATGATCCGCTCTATTTCCAATAGCCTACAGTCGATTTCCTTATCAGAATGTTGTTCCGAGTTCTTCTCAAAGTACTCAAACATTCACATGCGCCTATAAATAAAAATGAGATGACTTTCGAGAAGTGAGTTGTAAACCTTAATAGAGTCTGCTGCTATTTTCATTAATAAAAAGTTGGTGACTTTGACAAGACGTTCCAGTGCTTAAGATTCAGTATAAAGTGAAAAGTTATTAAACTAACTGCGCTGTAAGCAAGAGGGAAGGCAAACATGAAGACATTCGTAGCCATTCTTTTGGCAATCTGTGCCTGCATTGTAGCAGCAGGTAAATTAACTCGATGCAAAATTTCGTCTTTTTTTGCGTTTAAGCGTTAAACAATCGTGTGCACTATAACTTTATTGCAATATTTTAGAATCTAAAAAACGAAATCACTACAAAAATAAAATAATTAATCCACAAAGGGGCACTTTTAAGCGCTCTCACCTAATTTGGCTGAGTATACTTCGACGCAAGGGATGTCTTCGATTTAACTGTATATATTTATGTTTTGAATTCAAGTCATTGTTTTGGTGAGACGCAGTTATTAAAGTGGTTAAATGGATATTTATAAATAACTTGAAAAATGAAAATTATCCGGAAAAGTTTTCAGTTCAGAAAGATGTCTGTACAAAATGCATTCAAATGATTAAAAAACAAAAAATATTTTCCAGTTAACAGCTACCTTAGAGGAGTTTACCCGTTTTGTACAAAATACAGAGGGGCTAAATTTTAGAAAACCCAATGTTGCACCTAGGAACGACGAGAAAATATACATGTAAATTGTACTAGAAGAAATTAAAAAAAAAATAACAAATCTAATCTTCGTTTTTGGGATGGTTCTTGCCTTATTACATTATATAATATCTTAATACTGTAGTGTACAGAGTTTATTCTGTGTATTCGGAGTACCTTGGGTTATTGTTGCTTATCCCTAGTCTAAATCTCTACTAGTATCTACTTTGTCAGTACTTTGTTGCTTCTTAAGCCACCACAGCAGCTAAGTGTAGTAGGTGAAGGTGTAACTTTGTTTTTTTTTTTCTTTATCTTTCTTCTGGTAGAGAATATACCAATTTAATATCTTGCGTAATATGATCAGGAGACCCTCTTCACGTTATTTAATAGAACTTTACTTTATGTGTCGCCTTTTCTGTTCTTCCTGAAGGTATGCTGAGAAATTTCGTTAAACAATTTTTTGGGGCTAACAGACCTTTATAGCTCGTAAGTGGGAATGAACAAGTAAGCAAGTGTTAAAGTGTTCGAATTCGCCATTTGTGACAGAATTGAAGAGGTCTTACAAATAGGGTTGCTGAAATGAACAAAATTTATTAAATTCACAGTTTGGTTCAGAGTCGACTCAGCAGTGTAAAGAATGAGCTCCAACGGTATCACAATGGGAGTATTCAGGCCACTCCACCTAACCTAACCTTTCCTAAGCTTTTATTAAACTTTATTTGTGCTGGTTGCTAACTTTAGAATCAGACAAACTCATAGGCAATGAGAGTTATAGCTTGTCAAGTTTGACGAACGGAAGACGGTAGATTAGTCTTAACGCATAAAAAGAGGGCGTGGTTTTTTTTCGATCTCTGCAATATTTTTACTGGATCTAAATGATCCATACTGATGCTGTTACATACAACCGTTATGCGAACAAAATTATGATACCCTTGGGTAAAAGTGAGCGCAGGTATAGGTGATATTGAACCTAAACAGATATATTAAAAGTATGACATTTTGTGGGCGTATCCGAGCGGGCGGGTATCATTCGGTTAATCTCGGATTCAAATCCACAGCATACGTGATTGATATTGAAGTAGGTAGCCAAGAAGACGAGCATCATTGCATTTAGCGTTTTCCATTTACGATAATGTTGGTTCCGTTCTTAGTTTTGAAACAGAGTGACCAATAAAGCCTCAATCATGCAAAGCACAGCAAAAACATAGTTTACACAGTCTTTGGGTTACTTCGTTGGCTGAGTAGTCATTTGTTGCTTAGAGTCGTAACAAATGCTTCTTCATACAATTGGAAAATTTGAAATTTTTGTACCGAACAATAATTTGGTAAATATTTATATATTCCTATCGATTCGTTGAGGAGCAAAGACCCATGTGGCTGTTCAGTAATCGGTTATGATATAAGATTAGAGGCTGATTAGATCTCTGCATCCAGTCTTGGTACTGAGGTTATCAGTTAACGTCCAGGTAGGCGATGGCAACAGCATTTCCTCTCTGCTGATGTTCTCGGCGCAGGCTTTGAGCTCAGTCGTTGAGTTACTGCTCATAACTAATAACCTGAGGTGACGATTTGAGTCGCCTCTTATGACAGGCATCCGTTACCTCGGACAAATTTTAGCCCTGTAACCCTTAACTCTCTAAATGTCCACTTTATAAACATGGTTCATAAATCTTTCCTGGGCAATTTATTAAAGTATGTATACTGCCCAAAGGTATGTTAAAATTATGCGAATATTTAAAAAGCTGGTTAAACAAATACTCTAGGGCAAGCTTTTAATGTCTAAAAAAGCAACCGATAGATGAATTTCGGTTTCTTCTGCTGGCGCTATTCGAAGCTACTAAATGTGGTGAAATTTTTTTTGATTCATAATATTTTCATTACTGATAACTTTTGACCTTTCCACGAATTATTTTATAACACTAGGCACTATCGCTGATGCTGGCGCAGTCAGACATACCCACACATGCGTACATATAATATAAATTTTTCTATTTGAATTTGAATACACATTTATGCTACATATATATGAAATAATAAGATTATGCAATTATTTTGACGTATTAATCTATTGAAATGTGTATTTTAATATTTTTGATTATTTTTCATTTTTTAATTAAAATCTATTCTTTTTTTTCAGAGGAACTGGAGAGCAGGTAAAATAAATACAAATTTCCTTGTAAATTAATTAGTAAAATATATAAATAAATATAAATGATAAAATTTTTGTATTTCTTTTTAAGGCATAATTTCCATAAATTGTAAGTACCTAAACAATGAAGGAATCTTATCAGTAAAGAAATTGCAATTGCGTTCCTAATTGGCTTGGTACAAAATTTTCTCAAAAACTTATTAGATCCCAAAATTTTTTTATTAACATATTTTTTAATTTAAGACATAGATTTTGAATTGAGTTTCATATTTAAATGTACTTTTTATCTAAATATAGGCACTACAGTCAGCACCAGCAAACGGTAGAAGAGGCTAAGAGGAAAATTGGAGATGTAGTGTCTGAATTTGATGGGTAAGCATGCATTTTTGTAGATATATACAAGGTGGCGCACAATTAATTACCCTATTGGAAGATTTATAATTTTTGTAAATGGCGTCGTACCTCAATTATATTTGGTGGCAGCTGCAGTATACAAACAGACCAGCAATGGAGCGCTTAAAAGCAAAATAAGATTTCCATCACTCAGAATAATTTTTTTACTTAGTAAAAAAGTTTTTCAAAAATAAAATAGGATGATTAATTTGCGCCACTTTATATAATATACATTATTTATTTATGTGTTCATCGAACTGAAAAATATAATTTCATATTTCTCAATTTTAAGTATGCGATATTCAATAACCTTCAGTCTTCTACTTCAAAAATCGTATGTTAAGTGATAAGCGTAGGAGGAGTGTGGTCGAGGTAGAAAGGAGAGACGCGCATAATGTTTGAGTTGTGTTTGAGTTATTAGCACATTAAGTAAAATATACAGAAGTAGGCAAATGAAATCATGGAGCTTGAGGTTAGACGCATACCATTTATGATTTCGGTGACACAATTGGCTCGAAGACTCCATGGGAGGAGGTATATGGTATGCTTTTAGCTTAGCTTTAAGTGCTAGGTCTTCCAAGTAATGTTTTTTTGGCTCCGATGTGCCGCAGGGTTTTTTCTAGGTCCCTTTTTGCTTAATCTTTTCGTGAATGATACGAGTGTCGTTAGAAATGTTCGTGGAAAAATAAATACTACTTAATTGTTTGGGGTAAACCTTTTTTATTTTTCGACATAGTCTCCTTTTACGGTTATCCTTTTTGTCCAACGCTGTCCTCGTTTGTTGATCCCTTCTGAATGGTGGGATTTGTCAAAGTCTGAAAAATAGCCATTCGTTTCTGCAATCACCTCCTCGTTTGAATAAGATCTTTCTCCCGCCAAATATTTCTTCGAATTGGGGACAAAAAAATAGTCTGAGGGTTCCGAGGGAGCAAAGTGTAGACAACAAGGGGAATGTGAAGCGAGTTTGAACCCTATTTCCATTAATTTTGTGATCACAACTGCTGAGACGTGAGCTGGTGCGTTGTCGTGATGGAAAAGAAAAATCACTGGACTTCGTCGATTCAAATGAATGCCAAATACGAAGAAATATACCGATCTGTCTGAAACTTGGTGTTTGTTCTTGCAACAGATACTTCTAACTAAACAGTCGTGATAGACCAGGATCTTGAACGTTAGGATGTCCGCACAAAATGAAGTTACGAATAGCCGTTCTATTTTACACCATTCTGCTTTCTTTTGTCGTGACATTTTAATGTGCAAAACTTTGTTTTTGTCCTAGTGCCACCACTTTTAATATGACACATTTTTTTGGTTTTCCTTTCTCATTTTTTTAGTCTTTAAGAGAAATAGCGATAAGTTTTTTTTTCTAGAAATAAATTGTGATAGTTGAGGGTAGTTTTCAGCGAAAAAATAAATTACTAAACCTTGAATTTAAAATCAATCAAAGGGCCTTAGTACTCCCTACACATTTGGAAGCTTACACTCCATAGATGAATTTCTAAAGCACTTACTGAATTCAGCCAGATTAAAAAGTAAAGGGTTTTTTTTTCAAATTTGATTCAACTAAATGTTTATTATTATTTCTTAATAGAGTCGACGGCCTAAGCTGCTTGTACTCTATTATAGACCTTACGTTGTATTTTCTCCTTGTTTAACAAATAATAATAATAATAATATTCTTGAATCATTCCACTTGGTAGCATAGGGCCCCTCAACAAAGATTCGCGATCTGTCACGATTTCCTGCTGTTGTTTTTTCACTATCCCACATGAAGTTAACTGCGGCTAACATACGCAGGTTCAATCTTCTCCAGGGGGTTTTGGGTGGACCTCGCACTCTACTTCCTTGGGCATTCCAATCTAGCGCATCCGAATTAAGTGATGTGATGGCCTTCTGAGGGTGTGGCTTATCCATCGCTAGTTTCTGCGTTTTATCTGCCACGGAATAGGCTCTTCATCATATTATGAATAACAGAAGATATCAACGAGAAGCTATCAACTAAATATTTAGTAGAATTAAATTGTTGGGCTTGGATTAAAAGTATGAGTAATATTAGAAGTAAAAGCAGATGCATTATTTAACGACAAGCTATGCTAAGCTGCTTTCTAAGCCAAAATCCAAAGGAGATCCCATGTTTTCCATGACTAACTTAAATAGATTATTTAACAAGTTTAGGGGGTTTAAATAAAACAATATTTTCATGAATACCCGGTATATAAATAGCCATAGGTAAAGAAAGGGTTTTCCAACTGCAAGCCAATCAAGTTCGCAAGTTGCTTATAAGGAAAAACTGAAGTATTTAAATAAAATGAAAGACATATTGGAATAAATAGGTCTTTTGGGAAAAATGTGTTCGCTCCTTAGCTGCATTTAAAAAAATTTGTTGTCTCAATACCTAGGCCATTAAATTTTTTACTACCAGTATTGTACCAATATTTGGTTGTATCAAATTAGGGTGTAAAAGCCATATAAAATAAAAATATATAAAAATATGTTTATAAATTATTTTACTACCCCATTTAACTTACAACAAATCTGCCTACTAATATCCAAATATTCATATATTCTTATCGCTATATTTTTTAGCCAACACCAGGCCTCATTTGAAGAAGTCGGCTCCTATGGTGGAGTTGGTACAGTGGGACTTTCAAGTGGTAGTAGCGGCTACGGTAGCAGTGGCTATTCTAGTGGACTTTCCAGCTCATCTGCTCTATCAGGTCTTTCAGCCGCTGAACTGGCCAGTAGCTCATCTTTCGGCGCCTCTAGCAACAGTGCTGCTTCATTTGGTGCCAGCCACTCTGCAAACTTTGGCAGTTCTTCATCGTTTGGTGCTGGCTCGAATTTTGCAAGCGGTGCTAGCAACGGTGCCGCTGTTGTGATACCTGTCACCTCGGGTGGTGCATCAAGCAGTTTCACAGAACAAACTGAAAATGTACAGCAGCAAGTTATACCTGAAATTATTGTATCAGGAGGTGGATCGGGCGGCCATGAGAGCTATGTACACCATGAGGAACGTCGCACTGAAAGCCAGCCCGTCATTACTTACAGTGCGCCTGTTGGTGGTGCCCAGAACTACGTCCACCATGAGGAGCGTCGCACTGAAAGCCAACCCGTCATTACTTACACTGCACCTGTTGGAGGCGCCGAGAACTATGTTCACCATGAGGAACGTCGCGTACAGTCTCAGCCCGTCATTCAATATACTGCACCATCTGGTGGTTCTGAAAACTACTATCACCACGAAGAACGTCGTGTACAAGCCCAACCCGTCATTCAATACACTGTGCCTAGCGGTGGTTCAGAGAATTATGTGCATCATGAGGAGCGTCGCGTTCAAAGCAAAGCAGTACCTGTCATCCAATACACTGCCCCATCTGGTTCAGAAAATTATGTGCATATTAAAGAGGAACGCATCCAACAAGCTGCGCCCGTCCAAATTGTTGCTCCCTCCGGTCAAGAGTCGTACGTTAAATATCGCAAAGTGACCACTTCGGCACAACCACAGTTGATCGTACCATCTGTCGGTGGCACCCACTCATCATACCTTCAACACTCAGCTTCTTCAAACGTAGCTTCGCAGCTAAACAATCTGTTAAGTGGTGCATTGACTGCTGGTCAAGCATCTCACGTGGGTGGATTCGGTAAGAGTTATGGTATAAGTAATATGATAAAGTAAGTGAACTAAAAAATTTCATATTTCAGGCGGTCATTCCGCACAAAGCGATTTTGGCTCACAGAGCCGTTTCGGTGTTCAAAACGGATTTAGAGCTCAACATGGTTTTGGAGCCCAAAGCAGTTTTGGAGCACAAAATGGTTACAGTGCTCACAGTGGTTTTGGTGCTGGCAGCAATGCCGCACTTACTCAGGCTTCACAGCTTGGTGCTGGTTTTGGAGCTCAATCGAAGTTTGGCTCCCAATTCGGAGCTGAGTCTAGTTTTAACTCCAAATTTGGGTCAGCCTTTGGTGCAGAATCCGCATATGGTGCAAATTCAGGCTTATCGTCCGGTGTCGGAGTTGGCGCCTCGGGCTTACATCATTACATTACCGAGTCGGAACGTTTGGCAAAGGCGCAAGCCCAAGATATTGGTGTTGCTGGTGTTCGTACCGGTGGTAGTCAATTGGCTGACTTGTCAGGAGGCTATGGCAGCAATCTTGGTCTTTCAGCAAATGTAGGAGGCTCTGGCGGTGGCTACAAGACCAAGTCATGGGAGAAGGCTTCCAAGTGGTCCTCACAGTCTGAGGTAAAATTTGTAATAATGGTTTAAGGGATTAGTTTAACATAAGATTTTCTTCATACAGTTTGGACCCGACGGTCAAGTTAAAAATTACAAGGAGCTTTCAACAGGCGAAAGTGAGAACTACGATATTAATGGCCAGCGTGTCGGTTACAAGGCAGCCACAACGACCCTCGACGACAACGGAAAGGTCAGCAGCTACACCCTTCACACATAAATCCCACCTCGATTTTTTACAGTTAAAATACTTTAATGTGTTCTTTTACGCTAAGCTAATCTCGCTGATTATTTTATTGTAAACATAAAGAGTTTAAATTCTTAAATAAAGAAAAAAATGTTACTTAAATTTATATAATTCGCTTATTTTTAACTTATCCAATTATCTACTAGAAAATGGTTTCTCTAATTTCCCATCGACCACTTTAATAACTGGGCTTGTGGGTTGGTGCATCAGCCCTGCGCCAATATGGTGGTCCCTTCGTTGTCTATTATCAACTATAGAAGTCATACAATAGCAGGGCTTCCAGCTGGGCGTCCTATGGGCAGCCACAGTATTTGGGCGGTATTGTTCATTATATGTACGCTCAGTGGTCCACACATTAGAAGAGGGTACATTAGAAGAAGGCACATAGCTGTTCCAGCCATCTCCTCGTCTATAAACGGTTCCAACATTTCCGCCTCGACCATTGCCTGTCGCTACATAAACGGGTACGTTATTTGGGTAGTACTGTGGGTAGTAATAATTAGGGCCAGCACTTTGCCCTCTACTTTCATAACTGCGTCGTTCAGACGAGAAATTTGGATTCCATTGGTTTTTAGGATCATTTGGCTTGCGTGTTTTTTGTGTGGGTCCACTGCGACCTTTAAATATAGGCACACTGGCATCCTCTAACGAACAAGGGAATTTAATTAATATAATAAGTAAAATGTAAAATGTAAACAATGTTATTTAGTAACCTGCACCCACCTTTATCACCGTCCTGTGCTGAGCTCGTCGCATTAGCATCGCTATCTCCATCTGTCGATATTTCAAATGTTATGTCCGTGTGTATGCCAACACGCTTCTTATGCTTTCCCACGTCAGTTATTTCCACGCTCTCTGTGTTCTCTAAGCAGCGAAAATGCATTTTAAATAATTCCCTTTTACTACTTTTTAATTTACCTTTAGACTTTTGTGTGTCACTCGTGTCGACAGTCACGCGCACGCCATGTATTTTCGGTCCAGATTTACTGCTTCCAGCACTACTGCTGGTGGTGGTTGTTGCATCGCTACCCCTTCCGTTCGTTCCACTTTCCGACCCACTTCTGTTTTGAGTGCCGTCCCCTCTGCTACCTTGTCCTGTGCCAGGTACTATTGGCACATCGGAGGTGTTTTTATTTTCCGAGTCGTCAAAATCCAATTTCGGTGAAACCTTATTCGCTTGAGCTAAAGGGAAAGAAAAAACAGAATTTCAAATTTTCCAATTTGCAAATGTTGGTCAAATTACGCATACTTAATTATTTTATATTTGCTTTAGGTGAGTTGTGATAATTTACTTAGTCTAACATGACGAATGAGACTCAAAAGAGCAAAATTTCAATGGAAAGCTTTAAACTCGCAACAGTAATAATAATTATACAATTATTTGTAGTAGAAATGATGGCAGAATGAGAATTTTTTTTTTTTTGAGTTTACTTCTAGGCATTTTTTAGTGTAGCTTGAATAATATCATAGGGATTTGGGAGTTTAGCGCTTACGTGTACCAAAAGCTCGTTAGCATTCAGTTAAGAGGTATCGGAATTTAAATTGAAATAAAACAACGAAAATTCAAATTGATTGAACTTCAAAAAAAAAATCCTATTGGAAAAAGTACTTTCAATCTGATTACCTTTTACAAATAAAAATATACATAAACTATGAAAAAATATATAAAAATATATATAATCATAAACAGCTTCTTATCCCAGACCATTCATCCCCTTCAGCGCACCACAATAACTAAATGACAAATCAGCCATATTTTGTTAGTGGGTTGTGCGTGCGTAACAATTGATTGGTCTGCGGGTGAATACCTTCTTCTTCTTCCTAATTGGCGCGATAAGCGCTTACGCGATTTTGGCCGAGTTTAACAAAGCGCACCAGTCGTTTCTTTCTCGTGCTAACCGGCGCCAATTGGGCACACCAAGTGAAGCCAAGTCCTTCTCCACCTGATCTTTCCAACGCAGAGGAGGTCTTCCTCTTCCTCTGGTACCACCAGCTAGTACCGCATCGAATACTTTCAAAGCCAGAGCGTTTGTATCCATTCGGACGACATGACCCAGCCAACGTAGCCGCTGGATCTTTATTCGCTGCGCTATGTCTATGTCGTCGTAAAGCTGCGATATTCGCCGTTGCCAACGTGCAAAGATCCAAAAATCTTACGCAGAATCTTTCTCTCAAACACTCCAAGCGTCGCTTCATCGGATATTTACATCTTCAGGGCTTCTGCGCCATACGTTAGGATGGGCATGACAAGTCCAGTTGTAGACAATGGACATTCAAATTGAGTATTTGTCTCGATGACTGTAGATTATTGTGGGTGATTATCTTCCAATCCCACCAAACACATAGCAAAAGATACTTGACCATTAATCCGAGCTTGGCGCATGTGTTGACCGACTCAACATGATTTTTTGATCGCTAATTACTATCCGCTTCTGAAATGGGTTAGCTACGTTACGTTTCAGCAAATAATAGCAAACGTCAATTCGGAAATTTTGTATCTCGGGAAAGAAAAGTTTTATCTATAGAGGCAACTGCCAACTCAATTTGAGAATGTGCCATGTAAACAAGATAAATCGCAAAAGTTATTCAGAGTTCTGGAGCTCAATACTATTGAAAAATATTTGGCCGTAATCAAGTGAGAGAGAGTACCCTCGTATTTAAAAAGTACGATGACTCAAGAGCGGTTGAATGGGAAGCTCCTCTTTGAATCTATGGAGACCCAAATTCCCACAGGGGAGAGAATTTTAGAAAGAATTATAACGAGTAGAAATCAAATTATATCTAGTTTGTTTCATTGTAATTTGAATTTGATTTGATTTCATTAAAAAATGTATTTCTGTTGTTTTATAATAAACTTTACGGTTTTATAATAAACTTTACAGTGAGAGCATTTTACACAACTATTTCATAAGGAATAGAGGAGCAGGTTTTCAAAAATGCCTGAAAGTTTTCGGGTTGGTCTTCATATCAGCTTCAAATTTACGAATATGTACAAAAATATATACCAAGGTCGAATTTGTTGGAAAGCTTTACTTACAGTGTTGGACAAACGTCTCCCATTTTCGTTAACTTGAAAATCCAAATCAATTTTTTGAAAAATGTATTGATACAGCTTTATTTGACACCTTTCTCTAATCACAATAACCTGAAAAAATGCACGTCTTAACATGAAATAACAAAGTTATGAGGAAAAAACGCAAAAACTGCGTAGAAAAAAGTCTACATAAAGTACAAAAATAATTTACTTTTGTGTGAAAACTTTACTTTGCATCGAGGATGTTGTTGCTTTTTAGTTGTTTTATCGTTAGCATCAATAACCGCTTGAAGCTGACGTGTCATCGAGACAACTAGATTGAGAGGATACCGTGGGTGTAAGGACTGCGCAAAAGTGGTTTTTAAAATTCCGAAGTGGGAACTGCGACGTGGTGGATGCGCTGGTCGTCCTGAACTCTTTAACTCCGACGTCTTGCTCGAACTCGTGGAAGCTGAACCAAATTTGACAGTTAATATGATAGCTCAGAGGTTAAATTCATCGCATGGAACAGTTCACAGGCACCTGGTTCAGTTGGGAAAGGTTTCAAAGCTGGGAAAATGGGTTTCGCATAAACTTTCCGTCGCCAACCTTCAGCAGAGAGTGAATGTTTGTTCTCAGCTGCTGCAACGGCTTGAAAATGAAAGTTTTTTGAACCGTATCGTTACTGGTGATGAAAAATGGGTCTTTACAATAATCCTGTTCGCAAACGCCAATGGTTAGATAAAGATGAAACACCAGAACCGACCCCTAGAGACCCAAACCAGATGATAAATGAAGATTATTACTCCTATCAGCTATCAAACCTGAATAAGGCACTTAACAAAAATCGAACGTCTTTAGTGAATAGACGCAAAGTTCTGTTTCACCACAGCAACGCAAGACCTCATACCGCAAGGCAAACATTAGGCAAGCTGAACGAGCTCAGATGGGAGCTAATGCCGCATCCACCATACTCTCCGGATATTGCACCTTGTGATTATCACCTTTTCCGTGGACTTCAATCCCATATGAGTAACAAGAACTATTCCTCACAAGAAGCTATAGAAAGGGTAATCGAAGCGTATTGTGGCTCCAAGAACAAAAAATTTTTTGAGCAGGGAATTTAAAATTAGCTCAAACGTTGGGAAGACATTGTAATTAATGAAGGAAAATATATTATTGATTAATAAATAATTTAAACATATTTTTCATTAATTTTAAAACCACCTTTAAAAAACGCACGAACTTATGGACTGACCTGATATTTCATTAGTTAATTCAAGGTTTAAAAAAGTTGTTTTTCAATTTTTAGCTGTTTTTTCGCATACCATGGAATCTTATAGCAGTTCTTGCTTACAATTTTTCGATAGGGTGATTCATTTTGCACCATCTTGTATTTCTGTGTTGTACGTCTTAGTTTTCCACGATTGTACCTTAAATGTTTATAAATTACAGCTGTGACCACGACGTTCATATGTATAAAAACAAAAATAAACTCAAAATTGGCGGTCGTAATGGCGTACACATTTTCATTAGAAACGATTTTTCTTTTTTACAACTGTAGACTCATAAGTAAAGTCGATTTTAACCAACATTCGTTTCTATTGCTTTAAAAAGTTATACCATCTCACCATGATATTATACGCAAAATGAAAACACTTTATTTTAATTTTTTTGTCTACTTGTTGATTTTTTTAATTTGTTAGGAAAATGATTGTTAAAAGTTTAGCTTAGATTAATGTTTTCTTGGTCGCACCTTTGACATTTTGTGGCAACAACACGAAGGCAATCAATAATGACAACAAACAGATCGATGATGTTATTGATAAATATTCCCCTCTCATTGTGCAGGAATTATCCAATTATAAGAACATTTACGTTGTATGTATCATAAATCTTGGTTAATCTAATACTTGAAAAAATGGGTTTTTACTACACGATTTTTGCCGTTCACGTTTGAAGTTGGTTTACAACTAACGCATCCGATTGTTCAAATTCTTCACAGAACTGTTTGCTGGATATTTTGAAATACATAGAAAAAACCCATTCATTACGATTGTACTTGTGCGAGTATATACGTGAGTATTTGATAATAATAAAAGGAAACACAACAGCAAAAAAATTGTTAGTAGCCAAATAAACTTAAGTAAGAAACAATTTAGAATCGTAGAACAAAAAACACATAATAATAAAAAAAAAGTTTATAAATATCCACTCTGAGCTGTGTGCTTCAAAGCGTTTCATGTTTGAAATTACCCGCAGTTAATTCTCTTATTAAATCGTAGGAGATTTTTTCACGCGCACAACCGACATCTCCACCGACGCATCCAGCACCAGCGGCCAAGTTCTCGCTGCCTCCAGTTAAGTAATTAGAAGCTTACATACCTACAAAGGTATACATACACATACACATACATTAATACATCCATATGTTCATGTTCGTAGATGCCTCGATTGACGTTTCAAGCGGTAGTCGATAACATCTTTAAGCTACCGGCAATACCACCTATTGTAAGCGGAGAGATACACACTGTGGCAGTTAGTGCTGCTGCCGAGAATGAGGCACGAGTATATTGGTGATGAATGATGTTAGCGCGTGTTGAACTAATGGCGGTAGTGTTGATGTGATGGCATCTCTGAATAAACGGTGTGTGTATGCAAGCAGGCATGGCTAAGTACAAAACCGGGGACTTACTGGCAAATGTACGTATGTATGTATGTATGTATGTATAAATGCATGTATATGCAAGCCTATGTTTGAGAATGTCTATTTAGTGTATTTCAATGGCAAGCTTGACGAAAATATACCAACTCGGACAGACTAATTATCTTTAATCGTCTAGGAAATCTCGTGTTATTCAAAGTTTTAAATTTTTTCCAAAGTATTCATATCTATGTGCGTATGTACTTTTTATATGTATGTATTATAAATATGGATGTAAATCTGAAATAATTTTTATGCGCTCACATACTTAATCACGTATCCATTTGAGTCACCGACAACTTCACTGGCGGGTCTACCTGAAATTTGGAGTAGCCAATATGAAAGAGTTTCTTTATAACATCTTGCAAGCTCTTTTTAGCAGTTCCTTTTCACGCTTTTTCCAAATGTTACACATTTTCGGATAGGGTGACTAATTTTATACGCCTTATTATTGTAATTATTATTATTGAAAAACTTACTAACAAAAACTTAAACATATATCAAAACCCTTACAAAAATTGCTTACAATATATTTATAATTGTATTTTTTTTTACGCTACAAACTTGATTAATGGTTATTTAGGTTAAAAGGTAGTTCATGGCAAATTCCCCTATTACCAGTTCGTCCTTCAATGTTCCGATATCCCGGTACCCAGATTTAGGTAACTTAATGGTTTACACTCAAGGCGGTTAGGCTCTTTCTGCTTTGTTCTACCAATTTGTTGTTGTAACTGAATCCATTGCCTGGATTGTAGTTTGGCTATCCAAAAGAAAGCAATATTGCTATTAAAACAGAAATCTGCAATTAGTAACCTACAAGCAGAAATACGTACAAATAGGAGGATGCGCTAACGGAATCTGAAATATTGCGAGCTCTTTTGGACTGAGCGGGTCTCTGCTCATATGAGTATTCAAATCAACAACGATGGTGAAGTGGATGCTAATAAACCATCTGCTGAATCAGGATGCGACGTCATACCACTCAAACAGAATACCAAAAGTTGGCTAAAAAATCCATACACGACCACAATTCGCACTATGTAGAGTTGAAAATATTATTAATCATCTACCTGGCGCAACATCAGTTGGGAGCTGTAAAAAGTCACCTCTTTAGTGTTTCTCTTTATATTTTTTATGGTATTTTTGATGAGATCGTGAATTGCACGAATGAGAAAATTCGTTTTCAGTCAACTAATTTTCCCCAAAACTCGAAAACAACGAAATGCAGACTCTGGTCCTAATTGGTTTCCCACGTTGTGGTCGTCCATTTGCGGGCCACAGATGGGGCAGGGATAGATATAAATATTTCAGATAGAATGTGTATATTTGCTTTCTTACTGAACAATCTGCTAGCCTTTAAGGTGGAAAAACTCTTCCCTGCGGTGAGTATTAAAATAAATTAATAATAAAAATGAATTCAAATGAAACGGATAAGGAAAAAAAATATAATAATAAAAAAAGAGAAAAGAAGTTTTGCAAAGAAATAAATTAAGAAAGAAATATAACAAATAACACTAGTCTACAAGGAAAAGTATCCGAAATAATTTAAACTAATATCTGCTTCTCTGTCCATGCAAAATTCGGATTGATAACTAAAATTAATTTATTAGTTTGAGTTTTTACGATAATCGTATCTTTCGTGTTTAATGGAACTAGGCCGACAAAATTTAACCAACATTCAGACCCAGAAACCAGACTATATATTTCCGAAGGTTTATGATGCGCTGAATCCAAATCTGGCCTCAGAATTGCTCTATCAGCTCTGGTTTTCGAGATATCCTAACCTAAAAGTGCAAAAAACACCATTTTTGCCCATATTTGAGGTTATGCGATATCTCTGCGAAAAAAAATGATATTTGAGCAAACAAAACGCCATTTGAAAAAAGAAGGATTGTATTTAAAGATGCCATCCTTTAATTTTGGTGAAAGAAAACAACTGCAAGGCTACATAACCTCAAATATGGGCAAAAATGGGGTTTTTTGCACTTTTAGGTTAGGATATCTCGAAAACCAGAGCAATTCTGAGGCCAGATTTGGATTCAGCGCATCATAAACCTTCGGAAATATATAGTCTGGTTTCTGGGTCTGAATGTTGGTTAAATTTTGTCGGCCTGTGTAATCAGTAGCCATAGCAAAACAAAATTTTGAGTGAGAGCATCTGATACAGGTACCTCTGCACAGTGCACAGTTACACATAACAGAAGTGAAACTTTCAAGGCAGACAAAGAAAGAGAGAAAGAATATTTATCTAAACAACAAACAAGCGTCAAAAAGTAGGCACTGTTATTTCTAACTAGAAATTAGCAACCACAAGGAAAAACTCAGGAAAAATAGCTTAAAGTGTATCTATGATATATATAAGGTATAGCTTTCTCTCTCCTTTTCCTCTACGTTATACCTTTATTTTCTCTCGCGGAACGAAAATGTCCAAAACGTTGCATGGCGTTGAAATTTTTTTTCTCCATTCTCGCTCGTCCATTGACTCCTAAGAAGTTTCACTTCAAAAACAAAATTTTGAATCAATCCATTTTTAGTACATAGGAGACTGCACGATTTCGAAGCACATGACATGACAAATAAAACGGCAAAAAACAAAATTCCGCAAACAAAATTTCGAGCTCATTTTAATGACACAATCACATTTTGTCGAAATGAAAAATTGGCTGACAAACTACCAAAGTATCAAACTACCAAATAGTATTAAGTTATAAAGTTTAGCCTGTGGAGATGCGAGGTTAGACTTTTAAAGGCATTCAACAAATTATAAGGGTCGTTTGAAAATCTATGCAGAAATAAACACTACTTAATAGGTTGGAGTAAACATTTTTTATTTTTCGTCATAGTCTCCGTTTAGGGCCATACAATTCGTCCAACGCTGTTCTAATTTGTTGAACCCCTCCGAATAGTAGGATTTGTCCAAACCGGAAAAATAACCATTCGTTTCTACAATCCTCTCCTCGTTTGAATAAAATCTTTGCCCCGCCAGTCATTTCTTAAAATTGGGTAACATGTAGTAGCCCGAGGGATCCGCGGGAGCCGAGTCTAGAGAAAATAGGGGGGATGTGAAGCGAGTTGGAAGAATATTTCCATTGATTTTGTGACCACAACTGCAGAGGCGTGAGTTGGTGCGTTTTCGTGTTGGCAAAGGTAAATTACTCGACTTCCTCGATTCAAGCGAATACCAGACACAAAGAAATACAGCGATTTGACTGAAACTTGGTGTTTGTTCTTCCAAAAGATGCTACTAACTCGATAAGCGACAGTAGTACCATCGGTCTGATTTTGCACGGACTTTTCAAACGACCCTCGTAGAGTAGATTAATAAAATCATTTGTAGGTACATATGTATACAGATATATTTCTCGAGAAATACTTGTTTTTATTTTACTTTATTTTTTTACGTTTATGTTACTTGCTGAAATAACCAGTTCGCAAAATTTAACATCTTGGCTTAAATTATGTATTTTTTAAGACTACAATAATATTTTTTAAATTTAATTATTCCACCTTGGCTGTAATACACGCACGTACACATACAAATATACACGTACAGAAGTGTGCACGAAATGTAAATTTTTAATAGCCCGACAAATGTACTTAATGCGCAAAATAAAGACATCTAAGCGGCTGTCTTACAATAATTGAATTTTGCATAAACACAATTGAAATTAAAAAATTGCCCACAAAAAAGAATAAAACAAAAAAAAAAAAAACAAGCGAAAAACTAGTAAGAATAAGAAAAACAAAACTGTGCTGATGTTATCGACCAAAATGAACATAGACTAAAATTGGTACCGCACCGCCGCAAACAGCGCTCAGACACCTAGTGACGGCTAGTGACGGCTTGTGAAGTATTGCGTTTTCCAGCACTAAAGATAGCAGCAGCAGCCCCAAAGGCCCAGGTGACGAATGTGCGCTGTCAACGCAGCGAGTTGTAGTATTTGTGAGCTTGTGCCACAAAATAACTGGCGATTGGGCCGTCTATATTTTTTTTATCAATAGAGCTCAGTTGTTTGTTTTTTCGCCATCGGAAAAGTGGGCGCTCCGCTAGAGAATTGGGAGTGGGAGTGGCATTGGCGTGCATCTTATCCGGCCGCTTAGTAGTTAGAGGAAGTTCACCCACTTGGCTATTTGAAACAGTTCACTGACGGCTGCTCAATTACTATAAAATATCTTCCTTGAAAGTGTTGACAGCAAAGTGCATCTGGTTAATGGTGTGCGGCGCTGCACACATATCTACACATCCATATCAGTGCATGATAAAACAAGAGAAAACAGTAGGGAGCGGCAAGCATACAATTCGAATAAAGGTTTGGTTACAAAGGCAATACCTTTTCCTTGCCAATTTTCTCCCCTTTGTAAAAGTCATAATTCTTATCACCAAGTCAATTAAAGTTTACTTGCATACGAATACTTTTGGGAATAAATTGTATTATTGTTGTTGCATCTGAAACACATATATATACGTACAAACATACACAGTCAATCTATGTGTGCACTTTTCAGCGCAGGATCCATTACGCAAAAGTTGAGATAAAGGTATTGGTAGCGACAGTGAAGGCTTAGTGGGGCAGATGAACAAGGCTGCCAGCTTTTTATTTGCTAAAGTGAAACCTCGACATTTTCTTACATTCAGATATGTATCGTATTGTATTTTTTATATATGTATTTTTTTTTATTTTTTATATTGTAGTTTTTTCAGTAGAAATGGATTCAATAGTATGAAAACCTTAGAATGGTTATGAAACTGTTTCGGTAATGATATTCTAAAGAAAACAGCCAACAGCCATTAACGAGTGGCGTGAACACTTCAGAAGAGATTGCGGGTCCATCGATCCAGGCCGTCGGCATCGAAAACTTATGAAAACATCAATAAAGTAAAAAAAATTTATCAATTACCGCTAATTAACCTTCAGAGAGAACTGGCAGAGAACGTGAATATTGCTTATGTCTCCGTTGAAGACATCAAAGTTCATGATTTGAGTTTGCGCCGCGTTGGTTGTTTGCTGCAAAGTTGGTCCTGAATGGCCGATATCATGCAAAAAAGGGACCGCCGCGACGATATCGCCACATACATGATATCCAAGGCTTAAACTGATGCAACTTTCAGTAAACGTATCATTAATGGAGTCGAGACGTGGGATTATGGGTTCGACACGCAATGCAGACATCAGGCGAGTGAGTGGAGAGGTTCGAATGAACCAACACCGAAAAAATTACGTCGTTTTCAGTAAAAAAATAAAGCGATGCTCACGGTTTTTATGGGTTACAACGGTATTGTACTCCACGAATTCTTGCCAGAAAGTCAGACAGTTAATAAGGACTATTATTTGGGCGTTATGAGATGTTTATGTGAAGTAATTCGCCGAAAAAACTCGTGAATTTTGCACCATGATAACGTACCGTCGCACAGTGCCATCATCATCCGTGAATTCTTTACTAAGAACGAAATTATTAACTATTCCAAATACAATCGAATTCATTGTTTTTTTCTGTTTGATCGTCTCAAAAAATACCTACGGGAAATCACTTCGGCGTTTTAACAGCCGAAAGAAAGTAATGGAAAAATCGAGGACCTCTCTGATGTCTACCTATTTCGACTGGATAAAACGCTGGCATAAGTGCGTTGTATAAGTAATTGATAAAAGTACCCTTTAAGGCGATAATTTCACTTTTGAAGAATAAACTTGTATTTTGAATTTTCTGAATATATTCCCGGAAATTTTTGATCAAGTCATTCCGAATCGGGGAAAAGTCGGCCGATTTCTTACCTTGGATATACAGCACGTTCGACACAACAACAATGTAGGTAACATACAATACGTAACAATTGATTTATTTGTATACGGCAGTACTTTCATTGTCATATCTTTTACGACATGTCAACCGAACGCGCTAATTTACGCAACGGCCAATAGCATCACGAGTATCATATTTTTTACTTTTTCACAAGCAAATTATTTGTAATTCCCGTTTTCTTTAATGTTAGAACCACAAAATGATAATATATCATTTTTATTCTAGAAATTTTATTAAATTCGTTAAAATTTCCCATACCGAATACCTCTAATACCAGTCTGGCACTCCTCAAGTGCCAAAAAGAGATCAAAAAAATAATTAAAAAACGAAAAAGAATTTTTGTGTGGAGCTCTACCTCATAAATTTAATATACTGCATGCATTGTGTGATGATGTTTTAGTAGGATTTCTCCTGTACGCACCTCAGGTTTTTTTAAGTTTAAAATTTTGTACTAAACCTTTCACATAAAACGACTACCATTACATAGGAGAAACAATTTTTATTTAAAATTTTCTGTAAATATCACATCCGGCAACGCAAGTCAAGGCTTGCATTACTGCGTAAATATTTTATTAGCTAAATAAATGATTATCCAGTTCGAAGTTGGGTTGCATTTCACCCCAAAAGTGAAAAGACGATCTTATCTGCCCTTTCTTACAGTTTCTTACAATTTTTCTGCCTTATGGTATTTTCATTGTGAAACCTAATAAAACTTATGAGTAGACATTAAAGAATTCTTATATAAATTGTTTCACTCCATACTTCCCCCTTCGTACTTTTTCTACTTATAATGAATACACTCGCTTGCAATACGCAATTAATTGTACAATTGAGTGAATTTAGCTTTAAAGATTTAGAAGTATTTCTTATTTTTCTTGATTGAGGACATGGGATGAGTTCAAAAAAGCGCGAGGTCATCCTTTGCCATCCGCAGCGGGTAACACGGCCGAATGCTATTAGGGCGGACTCATTGGCATCCATTCGAATGAAGAGACCTTGAAAGCTGCTAACTGAAGTGCAGCTGAATGAAAATCAAATATTTATCTCCTTACTAAAAAATATTGATTTGATATAAATAATTCATTGAATATTCCAATTACAATTGTAAGTGATATTTAAAATAACTTCGAAAGGAAGTTTGTGTTGAATATATTTCGGGTTTTTTAAATTTTGGCAAATTACTTGTTACCGACTTTGGGCAATTTTGCCAACGACATTTCTTTATTTTCAGATATTTAACAAAAACCGAACCGCTTATTGTAAAATAAAGTTAAACTTGTATTGGAATTGGTTTGGAATATTTCGCGAAGCGAAGACGAAAACTAAAATCAACCTCTAGAACATTTTCGGTTCTTTTTTTTTTGGTGAACTGATGAAGCCAAGTTTTTCTGCAAGTCGGGGGTGTACAAATATATAGAAAAGTAATTCCTCGGTTATCCCTGGTTGGCAATTTTAAGTGTTTTGTTTTCTTTTAATTTGAAGATGTATTAGGAGTTGTTGGGAGTATTAAAATAAATAAAATTAATTAATATATTTACCACCAAAAATCCTCTGGGGGTTTCGGAAACAAATTGAAGATTTATATTCTATCTGCAATTTAGATGGCTGCTAAGATGCGCTTTTTGGCAAAACACATTCATTTTGCTTGGTTTTCTTTTAAACTAAAATACTTCCTACTACATTTTCTGCACGCCAATAAATTTGGTTTATTTCGTAAGGAAAGTGAAAACATCGACTTGGTTCATTCTGGAACGTAAAGGGGGAATGTTTTTAATATCCATTCTAGACAATACAAGTTTATAGCAACTATAAATGATACCAAGCGATTTAGAGTTATCGGATAATGCGTTGTTTATGTTTGAAGAATATTTAAAATACAACTAAATCCTTACCATCACTGCCCTACAGAAAAGCTTGAGCGGTGGGCTTCATTTCAAATTTCATGAACATATGTACGCGAGGGTTTCTATAAGTACCCGTGTTAGAAATGAAGACACCATTTAAAAACAATTGTTTTCAACATTTCTAAAGAGATACATTTCTATTAACGCTCCGGCCATTTTTTTAATCCCTCAAAAAAATAGGATTTGTCTCACTCTCCAAAATACGCCTTTCTCTCAGCGATGACTTCCTCGTTTGAACTAAATTTGTTTCCCACGAGCCGTTTTTTTATGTCAGGGAATAAGAAAAAGTCGCAAGGAGCCCGATCGGGGGGTGCGGCAGCAATTCATAATGCAATTCATGCAGTTTGGCAGCGACAACTCCGGATGAAAGTGCTGGTGCGTTATGGTGGTGAAGCATCGCCTAATTTTCCCCCAAATGTGGCCGTGCCTCCTTAAATTTTTTGTAAAAGCGGTCCAAATTGTCTGTGGTATTATCCAGTAATCGTTCTTTCTTTTTCTAAAAACCCCATGAGGTTAAAGCCGCTCCCATCCCAAAACATCGTCGCCATGAGACTGTCTTCCCCTTCTTTGGAGCAGATTTAGCCGGGAGAAATCCATTGTTTTGATTGTTGCTTAGTTTCTGGTGTGTAATGATGAATCCAGATTTCATCAACGGTGACAAGTCAACGCAAAAATTCCTTCGGATCTCGCTTAAATTGCTCCAAACACTGCTTCAAAGTTAACCGCATCCGATTGCTGTTGCTTATGAGCAATCGCGGCACACATCGGGCCAACAATTTTTTCATCGTCAACTTATCGCGTTAAATATCAATTGCCGTTCCGGTCGAAACACCTATGGCATATGTTACTTCGCGCACTTTCGTTCGTCTATCAGCGAGAATCAAGTCGTGTATTTTTTGAATGATTTCTTCGGTAATCACGTCTGCCGGGCGTCCTGGTGGTCTCTCACAAAAAACGGATGTAAGCCCACGTTTAAATTTGTTGAACCGATATCTAACTGTAGTCAAAGATGTCGAAGCGTCCCCATCCGGCATCCAACTTTGCTTTTATCTCCCCGTATTTTGTCTCATCCAAAAACAAAAAGCGAATTACCGAACTATGCTGCTCTTTCTACATCTTAGTGAAAATCACGAAACACGTCTTACTAGAATAGCTGCCAAATCTAAATTAACCTACCAATCAGTCTGAAATTTGATTTGCTGGCGATGCTAACACCAAACTCTCTCAGGAACGCCCTCTGTCATAAAACACGGGTGGAGGAAAATTTAACCAGAATAGGGAGAGGTTTACGAGAGTTGCTATTTATATTTCCAATATTGTTAGGCCTCATCTCGTTTAAAAATTTTAAATTTCGTGTGCCACAATTCAAATAATGCGCAGACTATTGTGCGGAAGTAAGGATGGAAAGGATAAGTTTTTGGGGTTGAAGAATGGAATTGGAGGATTTTTTTTTTTTTAGAAACAGTGAAAGTAGCTAAATTTGGAAAATAACCATGCTTTACATTGGATTCGAACCCCCAACCTCTGGGATGGCAGGCTAGTGCACTTTCGCTAGACTACCGAGGCCGGTATAGTACAGATACAGGTATTTTACAGCAATTATTTGTATATGTCAATTTGTTTTTATTTTTTACAGGGCTTTAGAACAACAGGCTCTGGCAAATTTAGTCATGGGGCAATAATGAAAATGGTCGTTCTGCAAGAAGTGCATTTCTCGTATTGCCTGAAGAACGAAATCATATGCCTTATAAATAATTTACAGCCGGAACTACATATGTGAAAATGTTATGGAAAATTTTAATATGCGCATTCTGTGTGGCCAAAGAAGTTGTGGCGGGCATTTAATGGAAATTGTGTTTCATACATAAATCTCACAGACTAAAAAACCTGATGAAATTCCCAAAAAAAGGTGCGAAAAATTTAGTTGCGGTTTAGTTATAAAATGTCTATGAAAATAATGTATATTATTTTCGTATTACTAAAAATAAGATGAAACATTTGTTTAAATTGCTATTAATTTTATTCAAGAAATATGTGTGCGCCTTTCTAGTATTTAGTTACTACTTCTGCCGCTTGCTGAGGAGGTAATACAATTTCGAAAAGTACTGCAAAGACCATGCAGATCGTTTCGTTTTTATAACAGCAATACACGATCAGCGATCATTCAAATTTCGAGGCTTTCTTAGAAAATCCTTCGCACCGCCTTATACTTAATTTATTATTCGTCTAAAGAGTAGAGGAACTGACGCTTGCACAACTTCTTAGTATTGCTTTTATCACATCTACTACTACTTGTATATAAGTACATACATATGTATAGAAGTATATTTAATGCATAAATTTACATTCTTATTGTTACTCACCTTATGATATCTTTGGAAAATTACAACTGCAGGTGATCTTCTTTTATTTACGATTTCCAATAATCGTTTGCTAATACTTTAGGCATTATCTATTCTTTGTGTAAACATTCAAACCCGACCAAATATGCTAAAGCCAAATTAAGCACGAGACTGACTTCTGAGCCATTTTGTGCAATTATTGTGCAACATGCAACAAAGCATAAATTGTCGCCACATATCCATTTGTGCATGCAAAAAGGATTTACAAATATTTTATACACATATTAATATACATATGTATGTATGGATGCAGGCGTGCACATCTTTACGTATTTTCTGCATGCAAGTACATCCTAGGGTAATCAGGCTGATTTATCGCAACGAATTTCCTACATTTTGTGGGAACAGTTTTTTGATACAAGTAGCCGTTTTTCTTTTGCCAACCTCCGAATTTGGATGCGGAAAATTTAAAAATATATTATATTATTTCAAACTCGGCGGATTCACATAAACTTCAAGCTGATGTTAACAGATTAGTTAATTTGTGTAGTGCCTCTCTATTATAGGTCGAACTTTGCACACCCTTATACCCTTAAGTTGATATTATGAGAATATAGAGAAGACCTGCATTTGAAAAACAAGCTCCAGGAGTATACCCTGCACTGGTGCACAGATGGCTCAAAGACCCCAGAAGGCATAGGCGCTGGAATTTACGGCCCGGATGGGCACTTTTTCAAGCACCATTCAAACGTAGATGTATGCCATCTGTTTATGTGTAGAGATAAACTTATACAGAAATTTCCGGAAATACCGAATTGCCATTCTGAGTGACAGTCAGGTAGCACTCATGGCCCTATCGTCCTATCAGATCAAATCCTCAGTGGTTCTTGAGCATGTCGAGAAACTTAATCTATTAGGAACGCACCATCGCATCCGGTTAGTTTGGGTCCCAGAATATAAGGGTATAACTAGGAGCGAAATAGTGAACGCATTGGCGAGAGGGGCTACGGCCCCGCCTTTAATAGGATCCGAGTCGTTACTTGCTATGGGGAAACACACCATCAAGTAGACGCTTACTAGTGAAGAATTAGGGCTAAGGGAGGCTTACTAGCACCAAAATATTTGACTACGCTCGGCGAAATCTACACTGGGAGAGTACGACCAAAAGAGGTTTAAAAAACTCATACCCCTCCCCAAGGATAAACTGAGAATGTTTACGGGCATTCTTACAAGCCACTGCAGACTGCAAAGTCATCTGCACATGATCGGGATTTGGTTCGTTTCTGCGACCAATCTCAGGAGACTTTCAGGCACTTTCACCTGGAATACAGCTCTATAGTGCGGAGAAGGTTGAGACATCTTGACCAACAGCAGCCAGAAGAAATGCACACACGTTCAATCCAAACCAGCTCCATCCTCAGTTTAATAAGGGAACTGGGTGTGGATGAGGTACAGTGAGGAGTAGAGGGCACAAAAACCATAAGGTCGAAGTGCAAACTTCATAAAGGATCTAATCTAATCAAGAGAATATGCCGTGTTTATTTGGATACGCCAATCATCTATTGACAGAAGTGAACGAGTGCAAAAATATTTTCTTAAGTATGCTTTTGCTTCCCTTAATTTCTCTGATTCTGTGCCCTCATATTAATACCGCTTACTGCAAATTAATCTTAAACAACTAGAAAGTAGAAGATCGATATGTCGCCGTCTGCTTTGTTTAATATTATCAGGAGTGAAATTGAGTGCTACTCTCTTTTCGAAAGGATTAATTTTTCGGTCCCTACCAGGCCTTTACGTAATAAATATCCGTGCCATTTGAATAGGTTAAGAACAATGCTTGCAATTGATCGCCCTCTTCCTGAACTCAATGAGATCTCAATGAGAATTCCATTGAACTTGTTTTCACTTAAACTATGCTTTTCTGCTCAATTAAACTGTGTACTGTGATTTAAGTAAACTTTCTGATGACGATATTTTTGTAGTAAGT
Source organism: Anastrepha fraterculus (assembly GCA_037575425.1). Taxonomy (NCBI): domain Eukaryota; kingdom Metazoa; phylum Arthropoda; class Insecta; order Diptera; family Tephritidae; genus Anastrepha; species Anastrepha fraterculus. The sequence continues at coordinate 161,708 of JAYXIM010046242.1, forward strand.
AGTCAGTAAGAAGAATTGCCTGTTGAGTTCAAATGAATAAATAAGTAAAAAAAAATGTAATTTCTAATATTCAATGAACCTTTTATTTACAATTATAATAATAATGTTTATTCATAATACGGATTTAAATTAGAAACATTGGTCGCGTGCAATAGAATTGAAGTGATGTAATTCATTAATAATTCCAAAAAATTTTAATGCAAAATACGGCATGGATTCTTTCACTCAAGATTCAAGCTATATAACGAGCATGAAAATTTTATATCATCAATTTAATACAAGATTTCTACTGCGCTACAACGAATTACTACCGGATCGATATATAAGTATGTATATACACGTGAACGATATGAAGTGTTACCTATTCAAAACACCATGACTTCAACCTTTGGGATGGCAGGCTAGTGCACTTACGCTAGACTACTGAAGCCGACACAAAAAGTAGTAGGTGACAAAAGTTCGAATCCTTATAATGTTTATAAATGCAAGATGGCTGAGTTTATCAAGCCTTACTATTCTCTATATTTTATAGAGACAAATATGACAACTCCGCAGAAGAAATGGCAAAGTGGGTTGCGGAATTTTTTAGTGCTAATTTTGTATGCGACCCGGATATTGATCTAAACTATTCAATTTTTTCAGACTCTTCTTTGTTCTTTGGAGCATTATGGAAGATGACGTTCAAGAAGCGATTGGAAATCTGAAACCCTCATCCCTAATCGATGCCGATGGTCTAGCACCTATTCACCTCAAAAACAGTTTCTCGCTTACAAATCTATTAATGTTAATCGCTCCCCGCTGGGCTATTTCTACTGGATCGAATAGAGCACGCATACTTTTATATTTAAAATGTCAGCAAGAATGATATCACACTATAGACCTATTACAAAATTTACAAACATTTCGAAACTGTTTTAGACTGTTGTTAGCCTCATAAGCCCGAATCAACATCGTTTTATGAGTGAAAGGTATGCTGTGTCTGGAGTTGCTCAAGGGTATTCTCAGCCCACTTCTCTTTATAATTTTTATTAATATAGAAATTGATCCTTTCACTTTTCGAAATTTCTCCTTTACGCTGATGATCTTAAAAAATACTCCGTCATATGAAATGTTGAAGATGCAGTTCTATTGTAATCTGACTTAGACATAGTTTATTCTTCGTGTGAGAAAATCGTTATATATAAATAAGCAAATACTATATATTAACATATGGGCTGATAAGCGCCTAACCAAGAAAATATCAGGTCAGGCCATAAGTTCGTGCGTTTTTTAAAGGTGGTTTTAAAATTAATAAATAATTATTCAATAATATATTTTCCTTCATTATTTACAATGTCTTCCCAACGTTTAGGCAAAATTTTTAATTCCCTGCTCAAAAAATTGTTTGTCTTTGGAGCCAAAATACGCTTCGACATCCCTTTTTATAGCTTGTTTTGAGGAGTAGTTCTTGTTACTCATATGGGATTGAAGTCCACAGAAAAAGTGGTAATCACAAGGTGCAATATCCGGAAAGTATGGTGAATGCGGCATTAGCTCACATCCTAGCTCGTTCAGCTTGCCTAATGTTTGCCTTGCGGTATGAGGTCTTGCGTTGCTGTGGTGAAACAAAACTTTGCGTCTATTCACTAAAGACGTTCGATTTTTGTTAAGTGCTTCATTCAGGTTTGATAGCTGATGGGAATAATAATCAGCAGTTATCGTCTGGTTTGGTTCCAGAAGTTCATAATAAACAATACCGGCCATATCCCACCAAACAGACAGGAGAATCTTCTTGGGGTGAAGGCCATCTCTAGGGGTCGGTTCTGGTGTTTCATCTTTATCTAACCATTGGCGTTTGCGAACAGGATTATTGTAAAGGACCCATTTTTCATCACCAGTAACGATACGGTTCAAAAAACTTTCATTTTCAAGCCGCTGCAGCAGCTGAGAACACACATTCACTCTCTGCTGAAGGTCCGCGACGGAAAGTCTATGCGGAACCCATTTTCCCAGCTTTGTAACCTTTCCCAACTGAATCACGTGCCTGTGAACTGTTGCATGCGATGAATTCTACCACTGAGCTATCATATTGACTGTCAAATTTGGTTCAGCTTCCACGAGTTCGAGCAAGACGTCGGAGTTAAAGACTTCAGGACGACCAGTGCGCGTGGCATCCTCCACGTCGTAGTTACCACTTCGGAATTTTGAAAACCATTTTTGCGCAGTCCTTACACTCACGGTATCCTCTCCGTGAACAGTGTTTATTTCTGCAGCAGCAGTTGTTGCAATTTTACCACTTTTATAAAAGAAATACAAAATATGCCTCTTATACGCGTTCGATATTTCCATTCCTTTTCCATTTTATTTTTTCACAACACGTGCTTCTATCCGCGATTAAAATCACTTGTTGAATGCACAATATATCAAAGAAAATATAAATAGTTTCGTTATATTCCGCGAATAATTTTTTGTATGCAAAAAGCGTACAAAAGTGAAATTGTATGTAAAATACGCACGAACTTAAGGACTGATCGATATTTGTTTTTTGCTCAAAATTAACTTTATTTACCAACGTAATTTTCGTCAAGAGCAGCGCAATCATTTGTAGAACGATTTATCTTTTGCCTCAAAATAGGCATCAGTTTAAGCGATAACCTCTTTATTCGAGCGAAATTTCTTACCAGCGAGCAGTTCTTTTAGGGCTTCGAACAGTCAGTAGTCGCTGGGAACTAAATCTGGCGAATACGGTGAATGTGGAAGCAATTCGAAGTTCGATTCAGATAGTTTTGCCATTGTTTTGATTGACTTGTGACACGGTGGGTTGTCTCCATGAAAAAAAAAAAAATATGAACAAATGCGGCACCCCCTTTGAATAGAGCTTTCTCTTAGTTAAATGTTCATGCAGCTAACTCAAATTTGTGGATTTTGTTGATGTTTCCTGGTGTTACCGTCTCATTTGGACGTTCACTGCGTTGTGCAACATCGGCGTCTCTAGGCTGGTACTAACTAAAAAAGAGGTGATTGCAATAAAACTAGTGCCATCTACGTGTTAAGCTCGGGACTTTTCAGTCCATGTGTTAGTGCTTAACTTTGTTGGTTATTTAAATTACTGATATGAAAAATGTTCAAGCGATTTTCCGCAATAACTGCTAGTTGTTAGAGAGTATTTTTCCGAAACAAAATTTATAAACAGTTTTTTATCTAATATATCGATGACCGGCCGCCGTAGCCGAATGGGTTGGTGCGTGATTACCATTCGGAATTCACAGAGAGGTCGTTGGTTCGAATCTCGGTGAAAGCAAAATTTATAAAAACATTTTTCTAATAGCGGTCGCCCCTCGGCAGGCAATGGCAAGCCTCCGAGTGTATTCCTGCCATGAAAAAGCTCCTCATAAAAATATCTGCCGTTCGGAGTCGGCTTGAAACTGTAGGTCCCTCCATTTGTGGAACAACATCAAGACGCACACCACAAATAGGAGGAGGAGCTCGGCCAAACACCTAAGAAGTGTACGCGCCAATTATTTATTTTATTTTTTTATTTATATCGATAACCCTAATGCCCGGCATTAGGCACTGATGCATCCTAGAAGCAATATCTGCAGCAAGCTTCATTAATATATGCCTCCCCTACCTTTGCAGAAGATCAATAAAATTTCATAATAGCAATCAGAATAAGTTGAATGTGGTTCTTGGTAGAATGCTAACAAATTTTCTATGGCATTTATTACATGTTTCTACAATTGCCAATTAGCAAAAATCAAATGCCCTGTTGCTGGGAACAGTGCACTCGCATTCAGTGAATGGCATTGATAAGGATATGGCCATGACATTTGAAAGCATTAATTGTATATGTCACATAAATTCTAAGCATTTGGCAATCCTTGTGTCTGAAGCAATCTGTTTGCGAGTCACCTTTGGCCAAGAATGAACTTAAATTTAAATGCAAAATCAAAGCAATAAACAAATATTAAATAAATATAGTATTAAATATATTAATGCAGGCACAACATTTTTTTAAATTGTCTTAAATGTATGTGCATTTGTTCTACGACTTACAGTATGCAAAATTTCTATTCGTACACACCTGCTCAATATGAATTAAAATGCATTGCATAATAATTGGTAACAAATTTCGAACTTCCGTTATCACAACATATTATTCTTTGTAATATGATAAAAAAATACACTTTAAATCCTCAAATAGTAATAGTGGAAACTTTTCTGGAAAATTCATATCCGTTCTGTCGTTTATAGCTGAGCTACCGCAGACAGAATGGTGTGTATTTACGCCACATTCGATCACAAGCTGAAGGTTGAGTTGTTGGCAATTAGCTCCCGCACCTCTTTGATGACATACCTATATTTCCTGAGACTCCTAGGAAATAGGCTGACGCACAAACAATTTCGTTTTTTATCTGACGTCACAAATATCTAAGTTCGTCTCGAAAAAAAAAATCAGTTGCGAAAAGTGATGCTTCATTATTACCTTTTAAAGAAAAGTGCAGATGAAGCGTGGCGAATTTTGATCAATATGTACCGTAATCATGCTCTATCAAATACAACTTCGACGCTTCCAAAGTGGCAACTTTGATGTAAGTGATAAAAAAATTCGGGTTTTTGCATAGCATCGTCACTGGCGATGAAAAATGAAATCTATTATGATAACCTTAAGCGTTAAAAATGCTGGAGCCAGCCAGATAACCAGGTCCATCACCAGTGAAAAAAAAATATTCATGTTTCAAAGGTTATGTTGTGCAACTGGTGGGATCAGAAGGGTGTCATCTATTATGAACTCCTTAAACCATCTAAAACCATCACTGGCAATCGTTACCGACTGCAGCTAATGCGTCTGAACCGAGCTCTCAAAGAAAAGCGCCCGGAATGGGAGATAGGCATGACAAACTGATTTTGCTGCATGACAACGCCAGGCCACACGTTGCTAAATCGGTCCACAAATATTTAGAGGGACTGAATTGGGAAATTCTGCCCTACTCCCTTTATTCCCCAGACATTGCGCCATCGGGTTACCATCTATTTCGATCAATGCAGTCAGCCCTTATTGGAGAACGGTGCACTTCTTACGAGAGCATCGCGAACTGGCTCAATGAATGGAGAAAGTTAAAAGAACTCTCATTTTTCCTCAGAGGAATCCGTAACCTGCCTAAAAGATGGAGTAAAATTGTAGCTTCCAATGACACATACTTCACATCATGTTAGGCATTATTTAATTATATAAATAATTCGTAACTTTGGCTGGAAAGAATCGCTGCCCTAGGCCTCAGGCATTCATAAAAAACCAACTTACGTATCCTAATATTTATACCTTTCATTTGGCCACCATTTATCCATAGTTTTTGTATTAGAGCCAAGGATAATTTTTCTTCTGCAAAATTTGTGCACACGGCGTCCTATACCCCTTTGGCATATTCGTTTTTTGCACTTTCAGGGTACTCATCTCTTGCGGTTATCCTCCACAAGTTTTTGGAGCCTCGCGCCCCGTACACTCTTGTTCGGTCGGTCCCTGCATTTGCCCGCATGCTTTTGCTTGGCCTTTTGTGGCATTTAATGGGTCCAGCTTTCTTTCTTGGCTCAGCCTTGAGTTCAAATCAATATTCAGATTTTAAATAACATACTTACTATATTGCAGGTTTGTTATTCATTCCATTTAGTTTGATAAATGAAATGATTTCCTTCAGTAGTTTAGATGTGTTATGGCCTTTTTTAACACACTTTTATTAGGTCGGGTTGTATGTATGTATGTATGTATGTATGTATGTATGTATGTATGTATGTAACGGAATCTTTGAGCTTAATTTTCACTGGCTTCTAAACATCTGATCGACTTGAAATTTTGCACACCTATCAAGGACCGATGACAATGCAATAATTTGATAAAAGTTTTCCATTATCCTTATTGGGATTGCCAGGATTAATATTTTCTATTTTTACCTGTGGGCAAAAATTAAGGTGAATTTGAATCTTTGAATCTTTTTAACACACTTTTATTAGGTCGGGTTGTATGTATGTATGCATGCATGTATGTATGTATGTATGTATGTATGTATGTATGTATGTAACGGAATCTTTGAGCTTAATTTTCACTGGCTTCTAAACATCTGATCGACTTGAAATTTTGCACACCTATCAAGGACCGATGACAATGCAATAATTTGATAAAAGTTTTCCATTATCCTTATTAGGATTGCCAGGATTAATATTTTCTTTTTTTTACCTGTGGGCAAAAAGTAAGGTGAATTTGGTTGTAAAATGAAAAATCTTTTTTCATTCTTGTAAATCAGTTTCTCAAGCTCCCTCCACGAAATAAGTTCTTCATCCCGATTACTTCTTTATCACGGCCGATAACTGCATAGCTTTAGACTGACAGTCGATAAGAAAGGAATTAAATATAACACGAATATATCGAATCATTTATTCACTGACTGCAATGATAACAATAATTTTCATTCATAATAAACAAAAAATAGTTTAAAGAAACTAAAAAACACGATTTTTTGCTAATCGAACTAAAAAGTAGAAAATAAAAAATAGTTTAAAAAAACTAAAAAACACGCTTTTATTGCTAATCGAACTAAAAAGTAGAAAATAAATTTTAATGACAAAGAGACCTATAATGAAGTAATAGCAAATCGAACGATCAGTCATAGTCAACTACCTCAGAACAGAATTATAACAAAAATTAAGATACAAATAGAGTAATTCAAATTAGAGTTAAAAGCGTGGGATGCTTGATATAGTAAATATTACAATCATTCTATTGGCAACTACCTATGTACAGAGGGTTATGAAAGTGAAGCAAAATGCATCCCACGCTTTTAACTCTAATTTGAATTACTCTATTTGTATCTTAATTTTTGTTATAATTCTGTTCTGAGGTAGTTGACTATGACTGATCGTTCGATTTGCTATTACTTCATTATAGGTCTCTTTGTCATTAAAATTTATTTCTACTTTTTAGTTCGATTGGCAATAAAAGCGTGTTTTTTAGTTTTTTTAAACTATTTTTTTTTAATATCCCCACGTTCCTCAGTATCAAATTAAATTACGTTTCAAGTTACACCTATTAAACATAATATCGACTGAAATGGATAACAAACCTGTATCAAGAATTTTTCCCGAAAAACTAGTTTTTGATGACTTAAAATTTTAGATTTTATGATTTCTATGGTTCTATGAAAAACTATTAGCCTAATGTAACAGTCCCCAACGGATGCATAAGACAGTAAAATGAATAAAACTAAGTAAGAGTAGTCTTAGCGAAAAACACTTATAAAGAGTGTATTAAAAATATATGTATATGAAGAGATAATCACCGCACCCTTCAATTATTTAATAGTTTTATATCGAAGAATCCCACCTTTACATATAAACAAGTAATTCACGACAACTTACAAGTACAGTTATGACTATTTTTTTGGTCAAATTGATGAATGATTTCGACCACTAATGATTACACGCATTTTCAGTGATGTACGCTTATTTTATCTAAACAGCAGAAACTCCATCACTTTTTTCAATGAAAATATGAATAATATTCGATTCTTGAACAAATACTACGACAAACTTCAACACTTATTGAGTTTTCGCTTTTGCTAGCTCAGTTTTTGCCACGAACGAGAATGTAGTTTCTCGCAAAAAATGCAATTTATTCCAATTATGCGCAATATCTCACTTAACACCGCATCAACAAAAAGTTCTTATGAATGCCAAATGAAGCAACCCTCATCGCTTTTCGAGCCCTCACAGTCATGGGCGGCGCGGGGTATTTCCACTTACATATTTCAACCACTACAAATAGGTGCAGTCTTATATGTATATATGTATTTATATATAGTGTGGATGTATGCACAATAGTAAATATGGCGCATTATTTACTCGCCTACTTCAACGCACTCAGCTTCAACAATGAAAATAAAATTGCAATCAGTACAAGGTGTTACTTTGCACACGTCTCGACTGCACCACCACCATTGCCTATTAACATTGGTTTTTTTCGGTTGCAAATATTCTTTATCTTTGTGATTTTGGTTATATTCAAACAATTCGTTTCCAAATTAGAGTGTTATTTTTTCAATAGAAATCTCCCTTTAGTAATTCCGCTTTCCACGAATTTTGTGGCTTCCTGCTGCATTCCGCATCTGCTCACTCGATCTACCAACACTATTCATGATATTAGGGGTGGAAACTTTAGATGCTTGATTCGTAATTGACTATCAATTTGAAATCTGAGGCGTCACAAGTTAGGACGTGATGTATTGTGACGGACGGCAAAGGAATAGGAAATCGACATTTGCTTGTCTATCTGACTTCCAATTGCAATATTTTATTGGGTAAATGTCATACCTCATGGACGGTTTATGCAGTATGTATGCACGTTTAGATAATTCGTCTATGCGTATTATAAAGCTTTACATTCTACAAAAGATTATGGGAAAAGTGTCTAAAAAACAAATACAAATAAGGAAATCCATTTGAGGAAATATCCTCACGAAAAATCATAAGGTGTAAAAGCTTTAGCTCCAAACGCATATACGGACGATTCGAAAATTACTAGTGGAGTAGGCGCTGGGAGTACTGTCCAGAGTTCCACCTAAGAAGTCGTATAAGCTTCCAGATAACTGGAACGTATTCTGAGGTTTTCGAAGTTGGAAAGGCAGCATACCTAGCTTGTGTTATTTCTGCTCCAGGCCATAAGGTCATTGAATGGAAACGGGGTCTCTCTATCCTCAGATTTTGTCAAAGAAATACCAAAATCAATACGAGTATTATACTATCAATATAAAAATTCTACAACGAACTAGACGAAAACATTATCAGAAAATTCATCTTCTCACCTCCCGATCAACTTGTTGTTGCCGTTCCGTCAAAAATCGCCAAAAAAGTTGTTGAGCCAGTTTTTAAGGACCTCTTTCTTATTGAAGGATGCTGAAGGACCTCCTCCTATTCGAGCTTTTGGAGTGCGGCTTTGACGACTTGTGCAACACGGGGCCTGGCGTTGTCGTGAAGGAGTGTGATTTGACCATGTCGATCATGTCTTTTCGAGCATTTAACAGTGCATATCACACATATCATGATCTTCTTTGGATGAAAATCCGATTTGGCTCTCAGCTTTGATGTATCTTCCGGAGCCACCCATTTCTTTCCTTGCCTCATATGCATGTATAGGCACAATTTCTCATCACCTGTGTTGATTCGGTATAAAAAGCGTTGTTTATGACCGCGGGTTGCTCGATGGCGGGCGAGAGCTGAGAAGCAATTTGCAGGCGACTTTTTTTCGTTTAGCTCGTAAGGCACCCACACTCCAAATTTTTCGGTAAATTCCATTGAATGAAGGCGACTGAAGGTGATTCGCGCCAAAACTCGCCTATGACACCTTCTCCATACACGCCGCAACTGTCCCGGGCTGCTTCGGCAGCTTTTTGACCTCGTTGAAAAGCAAATAAGAGCAAGTGACGAAAAGGTTGATTTGTGCCTCCTGCCATTCTATTTCTAATCCTCAAAACTAATAAAATATTAAATAATTCATAAATACATTTAACATAGTTTTGTAGAGCAGAAAAAGTTCTATCGAATGAATACTTACGTTTACCCTAACAACAAACAAATCGTTATAAAAAAAAATTTATAAAACCGCTATGAACTTATTCTCCAGCTCAATACTATCACTAACACGAAGACTTTGAAGATCTATGATAGGCGTGCTGACGGACATAGCCCCAGTAGCAGCGCATGTTTCTAAAATAAGAATTTCGGCCGCGAGGAATGCAGGAAATGTTGGCAGCAGGACTCAAGGGAAACTGTAGAACATCCCTTTTGCGGGCGTACGTGATTCAAAACACGCATAAAATATCTTGGAGCACCAGAGATGATGGTTTGGAAGATTTCTCAGCAGTAGGTTGGAAATGTTTCCTGAGCAACCTTAGCTGAAGACGAGGTAAAAACCCGCGTGGAAAGTGTGGATAGGGCCAACGAGGGTGGAACCATCGATATAAGGACCTCCCGAAGCTCCCAGCGTCTGTCTCGGAGCGAGCGGTTGCAAAATGTGCCTGTTCTACTGGTTAGAAGCGGCCTCATGCCATTCAGTATCTGGCCATCTTACCCGTGGAGCTTACCAGATATTCCTTACGCTTGTGGATGTTCTTCACGTTTTTCAAGCTACAGATATAAAAACATGAATTTAAATAAACTCGCGAGGAACATGGTCTCTGAGTGGTACCCACAGAAATGTGGACAATCCATCTGCTATGGCAGCATGCACATCGGATTTTGATGTACAGAATTTGTGTTTATATGAAAATAGTTCTACAACGGAAACCTAACACAAAGACTTACACCCGAAAAACGTTCGCAAATCGTAAACAATTTTTACCAAAATGCACGTTCTTACAGATCACGTGAATAAGCGTAATTTCCGTATTTGGGGAGAGAACAGGCCTCGAAAAGATCTCGCGAGCCCATATCATGCTACGGACGTTGGAACCAACGTTGTCATAAATGGTGTACAATGCGTGAAACCATCACTCGTTAGGATGAACTTTTGGAGATCGAAACTTAGTATCGCTTCCGCCATACATACAATTTTTGGATTAACACATTAGTGGTCTAAGCGACAAATTAAAAGTAAGTAGTGATATAACTAAATGTAGCGACAGTAATAATGTGATACACTTAAAAAATATTTTTTTTACTATGATGACCTGAGAAGTGAATTCGAGATAATTGAAATAAACTTAGTTCATGTTTCGGTCTTCAATATGAAATCTGAGGAAAGGAAATCTTCGAGAAAATCTAAGGCGACAAACATACATACCTACCTGTGGCTTTTAAAACAACTTATGTCGACTTAGTACTTTTTCCAGTCAAGCACTTGTTTTTCTTGAAGTATTTCATGAATTAATCATTTAGGGCCTTCAATTAAATAACGATAAAAGTGAAACAAAACACTTAATATTGTTTTGCCAAAAGTCCACAGATATATTTCCAAATACATATACAGGTATTTATTAAATTTATTTACAATTCTTCCTAGAAGATATACGTGAACGTGATTGGCCTTGCCAACAGCGCCGTCATTTTTAGTGATGCGGCTTATTTTTCCAGGTTAGAGAAGAAGTCCAAAGAGGTTGCCCTATCGGGGAATGGGCACAAAACAAGATGCCTCCTGGCCAGCGAAGATTAACTCTTGCCAAAGCTACAATTTTTTCACTATATAATAAAATAGGACATTAGAGTATCTCAGCATATTTATTTTGTTACAAAGAGCAGAAACGTGGACGATGTGAAACGTAAATGAGAAGGCTTTGGAAGCATTCAAGATATTTTTTCTGAGCAATATTCAACTGAGTGGGCGATCGGTATCGTCTGAGAAGACCCCTCCCTAATCTTCATAAAGACAAAATGTTCATGCAATATTGAATGTATACCCAATGCTCAAGAATGGCTCTATCCGGCGATATATCCCGTGCCTATCTTTCAATTTTTTTGGCCGTCTTCACGAAATTCGACCAGCCGGGATCCACGGCCCCATTGGATGTCGTTATGCCAGCGTTTCCCCAAAAGTCGAAGTAAGTGATCAATTTAAGAGGGCTTTTGAACAATTTTTGAAAAAAAATGAGTTAAATAGTCTCATAACGGTGGGATTCAACGGGTTAAAATGCTCTACAAAAAAATTTATCATTGAATTTTACTAATGGTCTTCTAAGACGAAATTTAAGAAAAATCAATATTTGTACTGGATTTAACATTATTTAATATGGCATTTGATCAATATTGCGAAACTTTAACACACTGTAAAAAAATTGTGAACCAGTAGACCAAAACCCAGTTGGGGTTTTACTTTTCTACATGAATATTTTCATTTGCAATTGTTTTGGTTTGGGCCCGAAAATTGCCGTCACACAGTATAATCTATGTGGAAAATCATAATAAATCATCATACGAAAATTTTACCGTGTTAATTCCATCTTTTGGGCGAGAAGAACTTTTCAACTCACTGAAAAAAGAACAAATAAAGTTTGTAAGTGGAAATGATATATGTAAGTTTTTGCTAAAAAATATCAAACATTTCGATAAAAATATCGACTTACAACTCATCACGCGCAGTATTGCAAATATGATCCTGTTAAAAGGTAACCCTCGTAGTATTTGAAAATCAAACATATCGGAAGACAAATAACATTTTTTGCAATATATCGACACCTACTCTTGACCTCAGCTCCACCTAGTGGGTCCAATAAAATTCTGTCAAAAAATATCGGGAATTTTTCATTTAAAACGAGCGTTGCACATATGTCTAAATTTTTTTTGCTGGAATGTTGGTACAACTGTCCTCTACAGTGCCGTAGAGTTTGAGCCTGATCTGTCAATTAGCTTGTTTTTGACATTTAATTATATCAGTCAACCACAGGTGTTCTCTGCGATTTTCACTATGGATAAAAATATCAAACAAATAATTTGTCTTAAACAAGGGTCTACGAGTGGTATAAGGCTTTTGCAGAGAGCCGTGAAGTCGTGAAATATTAGCCCCGATCTGGTGGCCCATCAACGTCTTCAACGCATGAAAACGTCGACAAAGTCAAGGTGCTTGAAAACCATCATTTAAGCTTAAAAACCATCAAGGTGAAAGGAAAAAACAGCAGGATAGAAATTACGAACACACGGACTGTGGCTTCGTTACTTTGCAGTTCCATAATTCTGTTCACTGCGAAAGAAGCAATTCGACTCGCTTATGTACCACCTGCATGCATTTATACGCTTCCCCTGCCAATGCTTAAACTTGTCACTTCCCATTTTGTGGCTGAATTTCAATGCAATTTTTCCAGCTTTCATCAGATAATCCGATTATCGCTGCCATAGCTGGTGCATTTACCATAACCGTTCAATAATAGTCAACGCATTTCATATGCTCACATCGATTTCGAAACAAAGGTTAGCTGACGAGCACACTCGTGCAAACTTTATGCACATTTTCAAAATAGGCCGGCCCTCGAGCGTACCGTCCAATCCTATTACAATACCAACACTGTTCGGAGTTTGCCAATCCACTAACGATGATGTGCAGCATGCAACCTTAGTTCTGTGCATGTGTGTTTGGCAGTGTGAGGGAAAAATGACACTTTGTTGCAGCGTTTGGCCTAATTGGATTTCGATGACTGCGAATTGGTGATAATTTTAATTGTGGCGCAAACATGTGATTGACGGTTTCGGAATAGGCTTAGAATACATACGAGTACATATGAGCAAATCAATACACGCATGCGTTAATACATATTTACACACGTATTAGTTAATCAGTTTTACTTTCGAATGCAAATTAAGTTTTCTACTTTAAAATCTAATTTATGCTTAAAGTGCAACAGATTGCTAGCTGCAAGTACTTATCGCCTACTTTTCGAAATAGCGCCTAGCTTTCAAAGTTTAGATGTCACATAGCTTGAATCTTTACATGTAGCCTAAATCAGGAAATCACGATCGAAATGAAGAAAGTCGAAATAAGCTGCCATCCAGCCAGTGTGGCCTAATTACTTGTATCCGGCGTTTTTTTGGCTGCATGAGAAGTATCAATATCGATAACTATGGGTTGATAGCTGAGAATGGCAAACTGTGTTAAGATTTCTTCCCAGTAAAGTAAAGCAAGTCATCATAAATAGTTTAACTTCAGAAAAATTGTGAAAATTTACTTTGAAAAAAAAAAAAATCTATACGCGGAGTTCCTTGGTCACTTCGTGCAGTTTACGTACGGTTTACGCGCTGGTGGCATCATCGGCTCTTATTTCTTTCGAAATGAGGAAGGCGCTGCCGTTACGGTGAATGGCAAGCGCTATCGAGCCATGTTGACTGAATTTTTGTTTCTAAAATATAATCAGCTATACATCGAAGACAATTGGTTCCAACAAGAGTTTTGAGCGCAACTTACCATACAGCGCGCTTAACAATAGATTTATTGGACTGATCGAATTTACCGTGTAACTCGTAGCTACGCGGACATTTGTCGGATGTCATATTCAAAAACTAAATGCCATGAAATTATCAATCTCAAGCTCTTGCAAGAAACACCCTATACTTGTAAGCAAGGGACATCAACCACAGGTAGCAGTAGGTAGAGAAAAAACAACAATGGTGTGCACTTTGTTGTTGCTTGAAATCGCAGGATTGTCAAATTTGTGAGTGGCGTGAGTTGTGAGTTGATACCTGAATTTTCAAGACAACAATAAAATAAAAGGTTTGACAGCTTAGAGAACACGTAAAATTAAAAAAAGCTAATTCAGCTAATCTAGTGCTATTTACAAGTCGATGTGACTTGTCAGGATACTTATTGCCGAAATAAGGTATTTTTTACCTGAGTGACGCTTTTTGAGTGACACTTTTCAGAGTTTCAATATTGTTTAAAGGAACCCGGTGGCCTAGAAATGAAAAGAAAATCAATATTTCAAAAGTATAATATCTTAAGAATATACTGTGAAATTTTCATGCGGAAATTCCCAATATTATAGCTTGTACAGTCCTCTAACTGGGTAGAGATTGGTCCGCGTGCTCCTGTAGCTCAAACTTTAAACTCATTTATCTCGAAGCGACTTTTTTCGGCCTGGTGTTGTCAAAAACAAAAAACTATTCAACCGCCTGAAATTTTAATATCTTGTTCACAGCATCAATGGCTGTCGCCCATACTAGAATCATATTATTATGTATTTCAATTATATCGTATATTTTTGATTAAAAAACTGAAAAAACGCCCATGTTTAGAGTGACAAAATCAAAACCTCGTACGGGTCATAGCTACAGTAATACTGATTAATAGTTGTTTTTTTTTTGGTTTTGTCTTTCAGATATATAGAAGAGCCAAAATGAACAACCCCGTCCAGGTCAAATTTTTCGGGAGGGTCAACTTCAGCGACATTTTTAAAATTATTAAAATTAAAAACTAATTTGTTTTTCATTTTTATATGTAAAATATGTTACATAAAAATAATTAAATATCGTTTTTCATTTGTTATATTGTAAAAATGAATTCGAGAAAATACCCTAAATTTTTGAGCTGTAGACCACCGGAATCCCTTAAGGCAAATCTACGAATTTTTATTCACTTGAATTTTCTTCTGTTGTATTCAAGGCGAATCTATTAAAGGTGGTATCGGTAAATCAGCTGGTTTTTTTTTTATTTCGCCGTGTTCATGTGGCTGTCGGTACAGAATGAAACAAAGCGAATTTATTCTTTGTTTTCTACTTTACTCTAAAAATCAAACGTACAAACGTTGCACTAGACACCATCTTAAATGAATGCGCCTTGGTTGTTTTAAAGTAGGCGAGGCACTAACTATCGTGTTAACGGTAACTGAGTAATTAAGTTATGATAAGACTTTATTTGATGATAAGTAAATTTTTATTTTTTGTTGCTGGCAAAAAGAAAGCACGACATGGCACGATTTTGAATACGATACACAAGGTGGCGCAAATTAATCATTCAATTTTGTGTTTGAATAACTTCAGTAGCATCAAACGCCATTTTGTAAATCTTCCTATAGGGCGATGTAAATTTACGACAGACAGAGGGTGCGAGTTGTCAAGTTACAATTCACAGTCTGAAAATATACAAGGTGGGGCAAAATTAATCATCCTTTTTTTGAATAACTTGTTTATTATTGAGAAAAAGATGATTTTAAGTTATGGAAATCTTAATTTTGACCTTTGCATGCTGCATTAATTGTTTGTTGGCTGTCTAGTTCACAAGTGTTAAATGTGATTGACACCTTTTGCCAAAATTATAAATCTTCCGATAGGAGGACTAATTTTGCGCCACCTTGCACATGGGCTGTTGCATATTTTGCCGATATTTGAAATATGTTTTCGCCTCCAGGTGATACAAGATTTTTAAATTTGTGCAAACCGGAGACTGTGCAAGGGTTTTTCAAGACTTAAGGGGGCCTCTTATCAGTCGGCTTCAAAAAATCAATTTTTTTTTACTGCAATGGATAGATATATTATAGGAGAATATGCCCTCAAATTTTATAGCGGAATTTAAAGTGATTTCGGAGTTACAGGCCTGTGTACCGTCCCTCGTGTGAGGGAAGGTACTGTCTACCTTCTGAAAACTTTGAAACACGTTTTTTTAAAACCATGTTTTTGAAAATGGCGTGTAAGATTAAAAAAAAAGACGAAAGTTATCGTTTCAAACCGATAATCTATATAAAGATAATTAAAATGCGCAACTAATTAACTAACAAAATACGAAAAAAAAATTATTTTTTAATGTTATTTAACATCTTTTTTGAAAAAAAAAATAGCGAAATAAAGCACTTTTTTCAATAATTAATTGTGTTGATTTTTTCATATATTTATACAAGAGTAGTATATAATATGCGGCAAAGCCTCCTGAATAAGAAAATATTTTTCTTTTGTGTTTCAGGTCAAAACTACGTCCGCAATCTGACACGCCGTTTTACTAGCGCGCAACGAAAAGTTGTGCGAGATCCCTCATATATCCGCCATTTTGTTTTTTTATTTATGTTAAGAAATTTTTTATTACTCTTCAATCATGCCTTCAAATAAATGCAAAAGATTATTCCTGTATGTCGCTTTTTTCGCCTCGAAAGAAAAATTTAGAAAAAACACCTTTTTTGAAGCCACTGATAAGAGGCCCCACTTAAAGAATCACCATATTATATTCTAATGGGAATGGCAAGCAATTGAAAGACACATGAAATAATACTAGAAGTATTAAATAAGACACGCTGTCAGTTGTTACTATATTTTGAAGCTTAAAAAAAAAGGTAAAACAAGGTACGAGTTTAGCTTTTTACTATGCTGAGTTTTTCTCTCTTTTTAAATAACGGATATACCAAAGCGAATAAAAGAGTTATTATTTCGTTGGTACTTATTTTTTGACATTGCATAACTATAGGACTGCATGCTTGGATGCAAAGTTCGGCGTACGCACACAAGTAACTAGCCATATTATGTATTAAACATAACTGTAAAATACAAACATTCGATTTAAAAAATTATTTATGGAAAAGGTAAGATTTATGAAATCAATAGATTTTAGTGAGTGAAAGCGGCACGCGTCGAAATCTTATTTTCCAATGCTACTCACGCAACCACAACCGAACTATGCATGAAACAAACATACACACATACATATAAATATACTCACTTTAAAATATCGCATTGTAATTAAAATTGTTTTTAATGCGATTTTCGTGTCAAAAAACCACCACCAGGCGCTAACGTCTAGCAGCTGACAACAAAATGAATTAAATTATAAAACTGTCACTTTTTTCCTGATAATTTCTATGAGGTAGAGGTCAGAGATGCGATTCTTTATCTTTTCCAAGCACAAATCTGTCCTATGCCGATATCAAGCAATCCGCACTTGTTGCGGCGGGGTGGCAATGGCTCACGTTATTGCTGTGTTCTGGTTATTGTTGATTTTTAATGTCTGATTATGCAGACCGTTTCCAAGAAGCAACAAATTATTCAGTCGCAAGCAATAAAAAAGTAGAACAAAGTCCGATGCACGCGGAGCAGCGACATTGTAAAGAAGAATGTATATTATTTTTTAGAAATAACTTTAAAAGCTGTCAGCAGTAACCAGTATAATTTTTTCTCAATTTTTGGCTTCGTTGTAGCAAGCAATGCTGGGCCACAATATTTTCACGAGTTCTCTCCTCCTTCCATGTCGCACCAGCTCTACTTTAAGCAGCCTTTTTCGCCCCATACCTATTAAGTAAGTATTATACTTGGGCCTCAATTGCGCACCAAGCACCTTTTGATGTAATTAAGAAATTTCCCATTTATTTAAAATTGTTTGTTTCATAATTTTCCAAAACAAATCGCATTATCAAGTGGGGCGTCTGCAGCACCACAGAATCACAAGCACTCGCAAACACCCTGCAGGACATTTCATTGCATTAATACTGCACGCTGCATTCCCAAGTAAACAAGAATGGTCTAATAAGTATGACTATTTGCATACTTTCATCGGCAAAAGTATTTTTTCGAACATATAAAATGAATTAATTTCGAAATGAATAAATTTCAATGAAGATTTTGAACGTTATTTGAAGATCTCCCTCACAGTTGTGATGAAATCTACAATAATCACGAATTTCCTTTGCTCAACACATTGTCCCACATTTGTGACCGCATGACCATTTTTAAGCCGCTTATACCCCTTCGGCAAAAAATGGAGTCTCAAGCCACGTGTCTGAATGTGGTTTTGCAATTTTGACATACATATGATTGCCTACTTTAGTGGGTAGTTTCCCGCAAGGGCTTTAACACCACTAAATTAGAGAGAGTACAGAGGACTGCATTTATTGGCACCACTGGGACGTGCAGAACATGCCCCACTGCCGCCCTTAACTTCACTCTGCACTTGCCTCTCGTTGATCTTCAAGTCCAATACGTTGCTACTCAGAACGTTATTAGGTTGAAGGAGGTTGGTGTTTGGAGGCAATCTCCTATAGGATATGGCAGCATTTTGGGCAGATTTCTCGTTCCTTCTCTGTACTTCCTACAGATATCTCCATCCGCAAACTGAGTTTTGAGGTTTTCCAAGCAAGTCGGATTGGAAGAAGGGGAGAGTCCGCACTGACATAGGTACCTGTGTTCTCACCGACGGATCCCAAATGGAATCTGGGGTCGACAGAACCGGTTTCAGCTATCCCCATCTCAGACATCGGTGTCGCTTTGACCATTGTTAAGGGGAACTGCACAATTTCTTTCTTAAAAAAGCGCAAGACAAATGGAGTTCTATCTTATCGCATGCTATCGTGTGCTTTTGGAGATAGTCTGAGGCTGTTTTCAGAAAAATGTTTATAAGTGGTACAAATACTTCAAAGAGGGTCGAGAACGTGTTGATGACTTGGAGCGCTCCGGACGACCATCGGTGTCAACAGATGACCAACACGTCAATAAAGTAAAGGAGTTAGTGCTCAAAAATCGTCGGTTGACTGTTAAAGACCTTACTGATATGATCGGAATGTCAGAAGGATCTGTGAAAACCATTTTGAAAGACCATTTGGGCCTACAAAAAGTCAAATCTCGTTTGGTACCGAAAACTCTCAATTTCTTGGAAAAAGTCGTCGCGTTGATGTGTTCCACACACAATGCTTTCAGACTATCAGGACAAGCTCAAATGCATCATTACGGGAGATGAGACTTGGATTTATGCTTACGACCCAGAAACAACCGACCAATCAAGCGAATATCGTGCTAAAGGCGAGGCCAGACCGAAAAGAGCACGTCAAAGTCATTCAAAAATAAAGGTCATGATGACAGTTTTTTTTTCGATTTTCGTGGTGTGGTGCACTATGAATTCCTCCCACCTGGCCAAACTGTTAATAAGGATACTATTTGAGCGCTATGCGTCATTTACGTGAAGCAATTCGTCTTTTTCGATTTTCGTGGTGTGGTGCACTATGAATTCCTCCCACCTGGCCAAACTGTTAATAAGGAATACTATTTGAGCGCTATGCGTCATTTACGTGAAGCAATTCGTCTAAAAAGACTAGAAATATGGGCCAACAACTCTTGGTTTTTACATCACACTGCACTCGTTCTTCGTGACCACTTCGCCAAAAATTCCACGCATATCGTTCCGCAACCACCGTATTCGCCTGATTTAGCTCCGTGTGACTTCTGGCTATTCCCAAAACTCAAGAGACCACTCCGGGGAACGCGTTTCGAGTCGATTGAGGAGATAAAAGCTGAATCGAAGAAAGTGCTGATGGCTATACCGGAAATGGACTATTTGGCATGCTTCGGGGATTGGAAAAATCGTTGGCATAAGTGTATTTCATCGAGAGGGGATTATTTTGAAGGGGATGAAATTGATTTACAAGAATAAATAAAGATTTTTCATTTTACATCCAAATTCACCTTACTTTTTGCCCACAGTAGTATACCTTTTATACTTCATGAATAATCGCGATTTTCTGACACAGACTGTACCTACGTATTATTATTTTAGGTTCTCAAGTTCTTAAAAAACATACTATACGACCATGGACTGGGTGAGGTACCTTGGTGAGTGCGAGTCAAGAAATCTATTGATTGCAATTTTATTAAATTTCACAAGATTTATTAATTTGCCGAATTGCGGATGAAATTTGTTTCATCGGGCATTAGACCTATTGGAATAGGCATTCAATTTCCCTGGGCGTCACCGTATAAAACACAATTCAATATAAGCGCATACTTCGGTATGACATAATTTCCCTGCTGGGTTATTACATGCACAAATATCTGTACAGAAGAGTGCATATGTATGTCTAAGGGTTGCAGTCACTAACATCGCAAGAACTTTCACGTCGTAAGCGGGTGCGACTTTTTAACTTTTCCTTCTATTTGAAATTTTTGCTGTGGTTGCGACCGGCTGAGCCGTTTTATTGCGTAAATTTCTCGATTGTTGAATCGCGATAAAGCCAGCACCAACACTAGAGTACTCAGTTGCATATCAATTTTCGTAGAGTTCCACACTCCTATCAGCCGGAGTTCCTTAGTTGTGGTGCGTGCATTTACCACGTCTGTGGGTATTTAACTAAAATCTCTTACGACTCAATATTCACTACGCTCACTCGCTTCCCAACCAGCTTGTCAATTTTTAATTCACTTTTGCTACTCGCAAATTGTAATCTCCTGTTGGCTGTAAATCAAATAGCCCCAAGGGTCTCGCTCAACCAGCAACCAGCCACCAGCAACACCACTATAACCACCCACCTACCAGACCCACAGCTCAGCTCGTTTGCTCATTCATTTACACCAAGTGGTGACACCGCAGGAGGTCCGACAACCTTCTGAAATAATGCCATTTTTACTGCTGCGCGTATTGAATTTGTTGCTTCATTTGATTTTTACTCTGCAGTTATGTACAACCATTAAATTTTTTTCAGTCTCTCACCAGAAAGCAATGACTCCGCTTACTGTTTAATATTTTGTATTTTGTATTTTTTAATTTTCCTCCCCAAGTGAAGGTCAATTGGTTGGTTATTCGTTGTAGTCTGGTCTGGCTTTTTTCAATATCGAATTTACTTTTTTTTGTTTTTTTTTGAAGAGCAATAGCAAATTGTGTGCTACTCAGCAGGAGTTAAGCCATGATTTATGATATTGGCACTGCTCGCTTGTGATAACATGCCCATAGAGTTGTGTTGTGTGCAATTTCAAAAATTCTACAAAGGGGACGAACTACGCTAAAGTTGTAAAATATAGGTGACGATAGTAGATAATTTCTTTTGTTTAGTTTTCAAGTTGTACATAAGTTCATTCGCTTTTTTCAATGCATCTGGGTTTTTCACGCAATATTCGGTCTAGTTAAATAAATAACGCTTCTTTTTTTTTGGCAAAGGGTTACCATCTTGATTCTGCATAAATGGTCTAAATTATTTTTTGATTATTTTAATTTTCAAATTAAAAGTGCAAATTTCCAAGCGCTTAACGTTAAGAAAAATTAAAAGTTGATCAATGACTCGGTAGCTTCTCAAATTTCTGAAATTGGAAACTAGCCAAAAGGATTCAAAATGGCATCAATGTGCTTATTTTTAACAACAAGGTGATTTATAATATTTGCAAATGGCGTCATACGTCAATCTTATTTGACATTTGTGAACTAAACAGCTACAGTATACAAACAAACACGCAATGGAGCTCGTAAAGATAAAATAAAGACTAGCGTTACTCAAAACCATTTTTATATTTAGTAAAAAAATTATTCAAAAACACAGTCAGGTAGGTTGGTAAAATGGCAAGAGTGCCACTGGCACACTTATGTGCCGTTTTGATACCATAATGTGGACCATTATTACCTGTGCAAAGCAAAATTTTTGGGAAGAGAAAACTTTCTACAGTCGTCCAGTGCTGTTGATGTAGTGGAGGAGAGAAAATGGATCGAGGCTGGAGAATTTCTTCAAGTCATCCCCAAAGGGCGCGCTAAGTAATCTCAAGCGGCCAGCCGCCAGAGTCGGACATTTGCAGAGAAAGTGTTCAACAGTCTCTTTCTCGGCAGGATCCCCACAGCTTCTGCAATAGGAGTTGTACGGAATTCAAAGTTTCACCGCATGAGTACCGATCACCCAGTGACCAGTGAACACCGCAATGAGTTTGAAAATTGAATGGCGGGGTATTC
This sequence comes from Anastrepha fraterculus, assembly GCA_037575425.1. Lineage (NCBI taxonomy): Eukaryota > Metazoa > Arthropoda > Insecta > Diptera > Tephritidae > Anastrepha > Anastrepha fraterculus. The sequence goes on from JAYXIM010046242.1 coordinate 183,825, forward strand.
CCATCACCTTAAGCGTTCTGTTTCTATCGTAGTGGGGCCATAGTGTTTTCGAAATAGCACACGATGAGACAGACCTCCATCTGTCTTGCGCTTTTTTTAGAAAGAAATTGTGTAGTTTCCCTTTAACAACGGGGAAGGGGAAATCGATGTTTCCAAGCTCCTTCAACCTGATAGCGCTCTGAGCAGCAATGGATTTAACCCGCAGATCCACAGGAAGTAAGTGCAGAATGATGTTGAGCGCAGCAGTGGGACATGTTCTACAAGCACCAGTGATGCCCACACATGCAGTTCTCTGCACTCTCTCTAGTTTAGTGGTGTTGTAGCCCTTCCCATATGCCAGAATTGGCTTGAGACCCCATTTTTTAGAAAACAATACTGGCCTTCTTAACTCGATTTTGTATGAGCAGCTTGCAGTGGAGCTTGGGGTCAAGTATTACACCAAGATACCTGACTTCCGATGCGAGTGTAAGACACTGGTTGTTTAGTCTTGGAAGCTTAAAAGGCGGAGGCTTGTATTTCCTGGTGAATAGCATCAACTCCGTTTTGTCAGAGTTGACTCTATGACCGCAACTGAGTGTAGCCAGTGCACCTTCCAAAATTCCAGCCATTACTGATGGGAAGGGTCCTGAGACCACTAAGACCAAGTCATCGGCATATGCTACCACCTTTACTCCTCCCGGGGCCTTGAATTTTTATAGTATAGTTATATGCTTGTCAGATGTTCTTTTACTGAGAATTGACTTAAAACTTCCGCCGAAATATTTTGGAGATATATAAATATAGTGTGCATACGGTATTTGAGAGCAAGCATATATCTGACTATAATTTCCCGAAACCATTATTTTTCTTTTTACTCCTTTTCAGATAAGATATAGAGGCCTACAACTTAACTCAAGAAATTAAGGGACGTCCCATTATCGTCGCTACATGTGCAGATCACACCGATTTAGAAATCTTTGATTTTCGTAAGTAGGCCTGTTCATTCGTTCATAAGGTTCGCCATGAATTGGAAGCATCAGGCAATTCAGAATCTGCTACAAAACGCAAAAAATACGAGGAACATTCTGACACTGTCCGATCTGCAGAATTTATTTAAGAAGTCCAAGAAATCATTTACGAGGACTCTTCAAAATCAATCTTGCGCGGGTGCGTTTCTGAGTGTATTTACCGTCGAGCTCTTCGTTGAAGATCTGCGGCATAAATCCTACGTGATGCGCAGAAGACAGTTTATGTCGGAGCAACCACGAGATCTAAACAACATTAAATACTCTAGAGTACCTGAGATGTTGTGGTTTTTTCCGAAGAAGAAAATGTTGGCCAAAATCAAAAGAACAACCGCAGAAATGGGCAGAATGACAGATGACTATGTTCCAATCCTATAGAGGTTCATGCTGTCACGAACACGAAGTTTCCAGGCTCTGTTATGGTCTTAGGGGTTGTGAGCAACCACGACCCCACGTTTTTACTCAAAGATTTCGAGTGAATTTTGCTGCATATATCGAGGTTCTAGAGACAGTAGGATTGATAAAGACTCTGGATTGACAATGTACGCGGTGCTAACCTATAAATCTGTATTTACGTGAGCTGGGCCGATTTGAAAGTATATTGAATAATATGATTACTTTGATTCCGTTTATACAATTTTTTGCAGACTTTTAAGCTCAAACTTTTCTATCATCTGAGATGATTTTTCCAACATTTTTTTTAAACTTATTTTATATATAAAAATCCGATTTTTATAGGTATATTCAAACCGGTCCACGTGAAAATAAATCTTTTTCCCCCCATTTTTGTTATTGGTTTCAATAATATGTATTTTTTTTATTTTAATAAAATATTTTTCCAAATTTTTCGACACACCCCAATGCACAGGTATACGATATTTCTCATAAGGCTTACGATGATCGGTCCTATACTTACTTAGACTTCCCTGCGTGTTACGAAAACGTTTGCAAAAGTTCTCAAAACAATTTAACAATCGAGAGAATCTCTAATGAACTGAGCACTTTAGCTTCCCTTCTGCTTCATCTGTCGGTTTCTTACTCTGCACTTAACACCAATGGTGCGCTTCAAAATGTGTCATTGAGCGGAAACAACAGCGCAAAATACCATTGCAAAAGTGGCAGCTTTATTGCTACTCTCCATCAATGAGCGTCAAGGCTAAGGATGCGCACGGTGCACGAATGCCAGGATGGTAAATGCATGCGGCCGATGCAAATCGACTTTCGCTTTCGCTTACTTTACCACTGGCAACGTGCCACTCACGCGGTTCATACTTACGTACATATGTATGTGTACATACATACATACTGACAAACATGTAAGACTTCGACACTTGCCACATGTGAATGTGAATATGAATTGCGGTAAATTGTGCCCCGGGGCGTTCGTGTCAATTTATGCACTCAGCAATTTCCGTGATATTAAAGCAATTTCGCAGACCCTTCTTTTGGTCGACGCCCCAGTCCATCAGCTTCATCACTTTCGTTCTTAGCCTGCGTGCCAAGTACCGAGCTTCCGCTCTCTTAAGTGTTGCAAGGGTGTGCACCATGCACACATTCATAAACGGATGTCGTTGTGGCGTCAGGCGCCTCAAGGGGCTTTTGACAATGTATAGTTTAATGTTATCACTCTCGATGGCATCCTTAAATCATGCGAAGAACAAAATCATGTTTAACAATTTCTACTTCCAATATCAAATGTGTTTGCGCCCTTTGGAGTAAAATATTTAAGTTCATTATTTTTATTATTTTTTATTTGGTGATTTCAAACAAATAAGTTTACAAAGAAAAAATATATATATATATAATAATGTACATATGTATGCATCAAATTCAACTTCATATGATGATTAAGAGCCATCATGCACTCACTTTTGAAAGAGACATAAGAAACGGTTGGGCTTATTGTCCTTTCGCCTGCATTGATTTTCTTCGGAATTCCATTGGCAGAGAACTCTATATTTCAACCATTATACGCATCAATTTCATAAAAAGCGCATCAACTTCATAAACAGATCTCATTTTACAGGGTAATACATACCACCTTTATTAAAAATTTCCCAGAACATATTAAGAAAATTCAAAATACAAGTTCACGACGGGTGTTCAATAAGTATCCACTTCTTCCAACGCTTCGGCCATTTTTAGAAAAAAAAAAAAAAATAATTGGCGCGTACACTTCTGTTAGGTGTTTGGCCGAGCTCCTCCTCCTATTTGTGGTGTGCGTCTTGATGTTGTTCCACAAATGGAGGGACCTACAGTTTCAAGCCGACTCCGAACGGCAGATATTTTTATGAGGAGCTTTTTCATGGCAGAAATACACTCGGAGGTTTGCCATTGCCTGCCGAGGGGCGACCGCTATTAGAAAAATGTTTTTATAAATTTTGGCTTCACCGAGATTCGAACCAACGACCTCTCTGTGAATTCCGAATGGTAATCACGCACCAACCCATTCGGCTACGGCGGCCGATTTTTTAACCCCTCCAAAATATAGGATTTGTCGAGCTCTCCAAAATACGCCTCTGTTTCGGCTATGACTTCCTCGTTTGAACTAAATTTTTTTCCCACGAGCCATTTCTTCATGTTAAAGAACAAGAAAAAGTCGCAGGGAGGCAAATCGGATGAATACGGTGGGTTCGGCAGCAATTCATTGCGCAATTCATGCAGTTTAGCGGCGTCAACTACGGATGAATGTGCTCGTGCTTTATCGTGGTGAAGCATATCCTTATTTCCCGCCAAATGCGGTCGTGTCTCCTTACATTTTTTGTGAAAGCGGTCCAATAACTCACTGTAGTATTGCCCAGTGATCGTTCTTCCTTTTTCTAAAAAAATCCATTAGGATGACGCCGCTCGCATCCCAAAAAATCGTCGTCATGACCTTTCCGACCGATGGGACTGTCTTCGCCTTCCTTGGAGACGTATCCGCTTGTTGTCCACCGGGAGCAATCGCGGCAAACATTGGGACGACAATTTTTTCATTTGCAACTTATCATGTAAAATACTAATTGCTGTTCCGGTCGGCACACACATGGGCTCTGTTATTTCGCGCACTTTCGTTAATCGATCAGCGATGAATCACTTGTAACCATTGTTTCAGAATAAAGTTGTATTTTCATCAAAACTTAGAACTTAGAACTTAGTTGCGCACCTAATAGGAAAAATTTCCAAGATAAGACGCCAATCACGCCAACGACGAAAGTTTTAAGTGTGCGAATTATATTCAGATCGTCAAAAGAGAAGAGGAACAATTCGAGAATTATATACGAGAATTATACATCTATGCTTTTCAATGGCATTTACTAAATTTTCTTCAAACATTTGTGAAAAGCAAATGTAAATAAACAATCTCTCTAATATGCCTACAATGAAACTGAACCAAATCAAAATAAATGCACGGCAGCGGTGTTCAATTCCCAATGAGAAAAGCGATGCAAATAGAATATTGGCGCTATTTGAAACTTCGCCGCACTTCAAGTGCCTCAAGCAAAGCATCCAATTGGTCTCATTTCACATATTTTAGTATTGTTCTATTCAATTTTGACAGTTAGCGAAGCCTAGCTTGCATTGGGCCAGCACCTGAAAATAATTGGCATTAATTAACTTGCTTCAGGTTTAAACTGTTTATACCACATCTCTGGCGGTTCCGGGTTCAATACTCACTATCACTGATATGAAAGAATTTTTTTTCGATAGTACTCATCTCGTCCGGCGATGGCACACTTATGAACGCGTATCAGGGAAAAGCTTTTTCTAAAAACCATCCGACTTTCTGCAGCGTTATAAAACTATAAGTTCGTTCACTTCTATACCTAAAAAAGGATGTATGTGGCCATTATATATAAGAGCGCGTGCTAAATACATCACATATTGATGAATGTTCTGGTCATGGCTTGTTTATGCTCACTCATATGCGATACATACTTACAATTCCTAATTTTCTACATAGCAAGAAATAAATTTTGCTAATAATGCATGGCTGGCCACTATGCGATTTATGAAATATGGTATTTCAGCCACACAATGTACACATTTACGTATATACCTATGCATGTATTGTGTCATGTAGATGTATTGTAGCATTACGGTGGTTTTTCAGCCAGCTGAAGAGGGTGTAGCAACACTAGTAGTGACAATAGCAATAACAACAAATTCAAGTAATATTGCCGATTTTGCATGTGTCGCTTCGCTTAAATTACCGAGAGCAAACGCAACACTAAATTAAACGAAATCTATTGTTATTGCTGTGAAAAGGGCCTCAAAATCAGCCTCATCATAATTTATTGGAGAGCGAAAACAGTAGAAAAGCAACAACAGCAAAAACAGTGACGACCACATTGACTACCCAGACAGTGCGGAATGAGTGGGTGCCAACAAAAGGTGGTGGTGCGCACAAAAGACATAGCGGAGGTGCAACCACAGCCATACCCCTAACAAATGGACGCTGTCATTTCCATTAACGAACACACCTTCCTCGCGGCGATGGCAGAAGGCAATGCGACGAGAGTGAGAGTGATGAGCAGTGACATTGGCAGCCATTATCGACGTGCTCCAGTCGACAGGCCCCCTGCTGGTTGAGCCGCCAATGTCAAGGACCAAGCCGTAGTGCCAGTGGGAAGTGGTAGTAGTAGCAGAAAAGTCAGGCAAATTGGCATGCGGATAGTCAAAAAGTCGAGTAGTTTGAATAACAGGCAGTTCAACAGCGCAATGCAGTGGGATAAGCAAATCAGTCGACTTGTCTGCTACATTTCGCCGAGAGTGCTTCGCTGCTCAATCAACCACACACCGAGCTTGTTTGTTTGTTTGTTTGTGGGAGGCGGTACGATTGACCCGAGGCATTGTTAGACGATCAACAACACGGCAATGGCATTCTGATGTTATTGTAATTTACTGGTAGCAGGACATCGTTATTTATTGTTGTTGTTGCAAAGTTGTTGATTTTGTACTGGTATATGACATACATTGCAACACTTAAATATGTATGTGAGTTTGCGTGTGGTGATGGGTTTGCTGCCACTTTTGATGCCGCTGATGGCGAGGCTGCTGATGTCCTTGTTGCATTCAAAATTTATTTGCACAGATTTCAGGGCACAGCAGCATCCGGTCAATTGCTTTCGGTGGACGAAGGTGTCGATTCAATGATTTCATATCCTCTGGCAAACAAATCAACACGTGTGTCCTTCTCCATTTATTGGCGATGATATTGCAATTACAGTATCCGTTATGCCAACTACATTTCACCATAATGCTCTAGTCATTGCCACACGGGCCAAAGAAAATTTCTTGAAGCATTTTGAAAGCATTTCGTAAACGGTAGAAAAAATTACTAATTTTTTCCTTTACGATTTCGCTCAAAAAGCTTTTACTGGCGTATCCATTTATGTAACAGCCAAAAGTGGCCACCTGGGTAGTTTAAAAGAACTTGTGTGCATGTATGAGTTGTGTGCCAATCGTCTCTAAAAGTCGACCATCTCACATACATTGCGTTCAAGCCACTCGCTGCGGTTGCTCTTTGTCCGCCAGTTTGGTACTTTATATGGACGGATGTTTTATGGCCGTCCGGGGAGTAGGAGATGAGATACCCGTCGTCACATGTAATAAAGTCTGCTATAACAAAATGTTACAACAAGTACAACATCTTTACAGTCTTTGGGTGCTTCGATGCATTGCCAGTTTTTGGCTAACTCTGTGCGACGCCAAAACGGATGCTCTAAAATTCGCCGTTCAGAACGACAGTCGACGATTGTCTGCAACCAGCGCCACTTTTGCTCGTTTTCCAATGGCTGCCACTGCATATTGTTGCTGTTCTTTTTTTGTTGCTGTTATAGTATTAGGGAAGCAATGCATGTTAAGTACACGATGCTTCTATCATTAATCACTGGCAATAATGAACTTCCGCCGCTTGCAGTTAAAATACTCTGCGCCATCTACCCCACATCGCAGTCGGCGCATAGCATCCATGACTTCGTTTGCAGTTGGCAACTACAGGCAGCAATGACATCGCTGTTAACAGTTTTATGATTGTTGCTATTGTTTTTGTTGCTGCCGAATGAATGTGTCTAGTGTTTAGTTGCTAGTTGGCAGAAGTTGTCATAATGATTATAGCGGTAACTGGGATAAATGTTGTTCGCACCAATATTCCGGCAGTTACTTACGCTTGCCCTTTGCCGAAAATAGGGCCGCCTAGTTTGTAAGTGCGTGTGTGTAAGTTTGGGTCTATGAAGTTGAGGTCTACTCTCCCTAGACCCCTTTACTTATATAAAGGGTTTTCCAATAACGGGTGTTATTTTGAATAGCCCGCTATTTCGGTAGATGCCACTTTTGAAGCTGTCATTTTTTGATATTTGACAAGTAGAAACTACCCCATCAATAAAAAATTGAACGATGCACGCTTAAACAAAGCATTGAAAATATTATAATTCACTATAAAATTGGTAAAAATTTGGCGGAGACGGTTCGTAAAACTCGAACATTATTGGGTCATCGTGAAGCAACTTGTCGGACCGCAATACAGAAATTGGTGAAAAAATTCGCTCTGTTGGGACAAATTAGGGATGTGAAGAATAAAACCCGTGCATGATGCTCAAGAACAGCCGAAAATATTGCTGTTGTAGTCGAAAGTGTTGAAGAAAACCCAGGTTTGTCCATTCCTCGTCGATCTTTGGAATGAGGCATTCCACAAACGTCATTACACCGTAGTTTGCATAAAGGTTTGGGTCTTAAGGCTTATAAAGTCCAGTTAACACAAGAACACAAGCCGGCCGATCATCAACAACGTCGTATCTTTGCTGATTGGGTCGTTGAAATGCATGAAAATTATCCGGAATTCAATCGAAAAATCATCTTGAGGAAAAATCTTCATTTCCACCTCGGTGGCTTCGTCAACAAGCAAAATTATCAGGTCTGGGGCTCAGAAAATCCAAGAGTTATCAACGATGATCAACGATTTTTTATGGCCGTAATTGGATGGTATTGATCTGGACAACGTTTAACACTGTTTTAACACCTCTTATTGGAAAACCCTTTACATATACCCACACATACATATAGAACATATACCTAAATGCTACAATATGTATTAAGATTTTCTGACTCGTTTCTTTAAATAAAGTCGACCAAACTAATTACATCCTGAAATGTTTAAATTGACCTTTTCTTTCGGTATTTATTGTGATTCATGTCACTCCTTTTGGAGTGGTAAAGGTAACCAATAATGACAGCAAAGCGGCGCTCATGCAGGCTGAACTATGTCGGTACCCCGGAACACGTGGGTATCGCGGGTAACGAGACTTCTGACTCCTTAGCTAGGGTGGGCTCTATTAATTTCTTTGGCCCGGAGCTCGTTCTGACACTCCCTTCTGCAGCCATCAAAACCATGGTTGGAAAACGGGTTACTTCAACCCACAAACGAGCGGGCTGAGTGAGGCTGCAGACGGACAAAACTGATGTTACCTGTCATGTCCGACCGATTGTCGCAGATCCTCGTATCATCAAGCAGAAGGAACTGTAAGCAGGTGGTTGGACTGATGACGGGTCACTTTCTATGGGCGAAGCACATGGAAAAGGTAGACATCTCAGACAGTGCACTCTTCACAGCATGTGGAGAGAAGGATGAGACAGCGGATCACTTTCTGTGCATCTGTGCGTCTGCCCGGCCTTCGCTCTAATCAGGCTTAAGGTCTTTGGCACTGATGTGTTAAGAAGCGACCACCTTGGCTCCTTGGCACCACAAGATCTACTCAAATTTCTTCGGAGGTCGGGTAGATTTAAAGACAGTTAAAAAGGAAATCCGAGTGCAGTACAATGGACTTAATGTTGTCTGAGTGCTGTACTTGCTAATTGTCTCGACAAAAAACAAAAACGAACAAAAAAACAAGGATGATAGACTACCAGTTCTGGCCATTCGAGGCAAAATTGTGAGAGTAAATTGTTTCTCATCTGTAGCTGTTCACCCGACAACGAAGTACTATAACATGAGTGACGGCTACGTTGATTTTTTTCAGTTTTTCAGTTAAGATGAAAGAAAATCTTTCAAAATTGGTGGGAGCCGCTTAACGGTCTGATGTTGGTTACACCAATAACTTATGCTGTACATTGTGGCAACTACCAGGGTCCCCACCAATCGACCTCTCTGATACTGTGAACAAGCCGAATAATGGCCTTCTAAAACTTCGCGTTGTTTTATTTTTGTGATGCTATTCCCGGAATGAGCCAGGTGGTTGCTCTGTAAATCGGAAGCAAAGCAATGCGATTCGAAAATTAAATGCGATGGGAGATACTAGAAGCACTCTTTTACATTGCTTTCCCATCCCTAGCAATGTTACCTACTTTACTGAAATATCAAAGAAATAGAGAACAATAAAAATTTATTTGAGAACGAGGGGGGAGTTGAGATACCATGACCGTAGTGACCCTCAGGGATGAAAAGTGAGTTCACATGTTCGCGGAAGTACCTTTTTCCAATAGGGTTTTTTGACAGATCACGCGTAACTATTGTCACGCTAAATATATACTTTTTTGCAGTATTCATTGGCATTTCATCATGGAAAGGCTTACGCCTCAACAAGGTTTACAAATCGTACAAATGTATTACGAAATTCGACGCTCTGTGAAAAGTGTTCATCATGCGCTCAGGCCAACTTATGGATTATGGCGATGAGGTCCATTTTTGGCTTAATGTCTACGTCAATAAACAAAATTGCCGTATTTGGGCTGAAGTTCAACCTCAAGCCATTCGAAACAGACATTACATTCATTGAAAATAACCATTTGGTGCTGCCTATGAGCTGAAGAAATCAACGGCCCATATTACTTCATTGACGAAGTTGTCGCCAACATAACAGTGACTGGCGAACGCTATCGCCCCTTGATAAACGACTTTTTCATGACGGAAATTGGAGCCCGTGATCTCCACAGCATTTGGTTGCAACAAAGCTGCACTACTTGCCATACAACTTACTGTGAAACAATTTACTCTATGGTCGTTTCGATGAACACCCAAAATCGTGTGATATCACGTCTTTGGACTTTTATTCGTGCGGGTATGTAAAGTCTAAATGCTTTGAGCATAAACCAGCTCGATTGAGGTATTGGAAACCAACATTACTACAGTTATTCACGAGACGCCGACCGAAGTCCTCCAGTTATTTAAAGCTGGTGTTTACGGATGGCTGATAAATCCGATACTTCTAAATTTATTACCTATACTTTACTACTACTACTTTACAAACAACCAGCCCTAACAAATGTATATCTAGTAAGCTCATATTCTTACAAGTAATTACAAACGTATAGGAGTATATTAAGCGAATCACGGGTATTGTCAATACAAATTATTATATAATTATGTATACTACCATTTCGACAGTGTTCAATGTCCATAAACTTCAATTTATTGCCCCAGGCGTATAAGCTTATTACCTTTTCACCGCGCAATGTGTCATTGAGATAATATTTGCAACATAATTACTCAAAGCAGCGTAGAAAATAAATGTTTATTCGAATACAGATATACTACATAGGAGTACATATACTCGTACAGTGGCTCAAACTCTCAATCGTACATGCTCAGTGTTCAATTTCAAATGGAATTTCGAAACTGTAAACTAATTAATATTTGAAGTAAGCGTATTTGTCATTTATTCGGAGTCTACTCCATTTAATCACATAAATAAATTATATTTATAATCAACATTCTCATACTCGGAAATAAAAATAAACCGAAGAATTTATGTTCAAACGTATAATCGTATAAAAAGGTATGACTTCGAAATAGTATACAAAACTCTCTGATAAGTATTTAGTTGCTAATCCTCTAGTATTTATTACAGCATTTAAACGACTTGGCATAGATTCTATCTAGTTTTTACATACGTAAAGGGTGATCAATTTAGAGGTATTGGATTTTTAAATGAAATAAAACAACGAAAATTCAAATTGATTGTGCAATCTTTATTATTTTTGTATAGAAAAATTCATGACATTTATTTTTTGAAAGATAATCCCTTTCAAATTCGGTCATCCATAAAGACGATTTTTGAATGACTCGCTGGAGGACTTCGGTCCGTATCTCGTGAATAACTTTAGAAATGTTGGCTTCCAAAGCCTCAATCGAAGCTGGTTTATTCACAAAGCATTTAGACTTTACATATATATATATATATATTATATATAAATAAATAAATATATATATAAGGTTGTCAAAAAAGTCTTGCGGTATTTTTATTGAATTTTCAATTGTTTATAAAATAGGTTATAATAATGCGATTTAAGTCAAATATGCGCCGTTTTGTTCGATGACGAGTTCCCAACGAGATGCCAACTTCATAATGCCCCTTTTATAGAAGCTCGCTTCCCTATTGTCAAAAAACTCGGAGAGTCAATTTTCACAGGACTCTCTTGTGGACGACTTCCGACTACCAAGCTCGTTCGCCATGGACAGAAATAGGTGGTAATCACGGACTATACGGTGGATGCAAAAGAGCTCCCATCCGAGCTCCCGGAGTTTTGGCGCGTCACCAAAGATGTGTGTGGCCAAGCGTTGTCCTGATGGAAGACAATTCGGCCTCTGTTGATCAAAGATGGCCTCTTCTGCATGAGTGCTGCATTCAAGCGGTCCAGTTGTTGGCAGTACAGGTCCGAATTGTGCGTTTGGCCATAGGGGAGCAGCTCATAGTGGATGATTCCCTGCCAATCCCACCAAACACACAGAAGAACCTTCCTGGCCGTCAATCCAGGCTTGGCCACCGTCTGGGCAGCTTCACCGCTTTTCGACCACGACCGTTTGCGCTTCACGTTGTCGTAAGTGACCCACTTTTCATCGCCAGTCACCATCCGCTTCAAAAATTATATTATATTATATATATATATATATATAATGGGCGCGTACACCCTTATTGGGTGTTTGGTAGAGCTCCTCCTCCTATTTGTGGTGTGTGACTTGATGTTGTTCCACAAATGGAGGGACCTACAGTTTCAAGCCGACTCCGAACGGCAGATATTTTTATGAGGAGCTTTTTCATGGCAGAAATACACTCGGAGGTTTGCCATTGCCTGCCGAGGGGCGACCGCTATTAGAAATGTTTTTATTAATTTTGTTTTCACCGAGATTCGACTTACCCTTTACAAACCCCTACAAATAAAAGCCCAAAGGTGTGGTATCACACGTTCTTGGTGGCCAATTTACTGGTCCGCGACGAGAGATAAATTACTCACCGAAACGACGATGCAGTAAAGGTGTAAGTTTTTCCATGATAAAATGTCAATTAATACTGAAAAAGATTATGTATCTAGTTTGACTGTAACTAAAAACCCGTATTGGAAAAAGTACCTCCAATTCCAAAAATGTATATTCAGTGGCAAATTTCATTTTATTTTCCGTTTTAAAAATGTTGAACGAAAATATAATTTTTTGCATGTGATTAAATAGAGTACACTATAATAAATGTTTCCCGCTTTTTCCTAATAAAATTAATTCACGGTTTCGAAAATCTGTTTTAAAGTAGAACGCTTAGTATGTACGATTAAACGTGTGTGCCACTGTATGTATGGAAACTCTTCCGAAAAGAAGTGGTTAAGCTCTACAGAAGAATGGGGACAAACTAGGTCCACCTCATCAAAAAGTAGATATTAAAATTATGAAAAAATTATTCTTGAAAATTCGCGCTAGTAATATTTCCTTTCACTTTTATAAATAAATCCAAAGTGAAGTAGTTTTTAAATTCTACTTTTAAATTTGGTATTTTCCATGCTGCTGCGATTTTTAAGCCCTTGAGTGTTAGCGTTTACCCTAAGATGAGTTAAGATGGTAAGTTGAAGAGCTGAAAAGAACCAAAAACCATATTTCATTTTAAAAACTCTGTACCGAGATTTTCAACATTGAATAAATCTGAAAATATTTAAAAAACATTCTTTTCAAGACTTTAACTTCAGTAAGAAAGAGCGAAGTACCATCCAAGTCGACCAATAATCGATACCTTGGGTTATGAGTTCTAAGATCTTCTAACCAGACGCTTTAGTGTTGGGGGTTCGACACCGCTAGACTTCTTTTTTTCTGGTCGATACCTTTAAATATCAGTGCTACGCTGACTATCAAGAAACCACTATAACCTGTCAATCCATCGAATAGAATATTGCGATTTTGACGTCGATGATACGTCCCACAGCAGAAGGCCTTCTGTATCCGATGAAGAACGTAAACCAGTCGTGAATTGGCAAAAAAAATGAACTACGACCATAAAGCGATTCTCAATCACCTTCGTTCCATGGGATTTACCAAAGAATTTGGAATCTGGTGGCCTTACGAGCTCGACGGGAAAAACAAAGAAAGTCGCCTTCAAATTGCTACTCAGCATCTCGCCCGCCATCGAGCAACACGTCGTCATAAACAGCACTTGTTATACCAAATCGTCACGGGAGATGAAAAATGGTGCCTATACATCAATATGAAGCAAAGAAAGAAGTGGGTGGCTCCAAGAGATACGCCAAAGCCGTGAGTCAAGCTGGATCTTCATCCAAAAAAGATCATGATATGTGCTTGGTGGAAGTGGCAGGGCATGGTACACTACCAAATGCTCGAAAAGAATGTCACGGTCAACAAGGAGCTCTACATTGCCCAGCTACACCGCGTGAATGAGGCTATTCGACTGAAAAGACCTGATCGACATGTGCAAAACCATACTTCAGCATCCGCTGTGTTCTCCGGACCATGCACTGACCGATTACCATCTTTCCGCTCCCTGTGAAACCTTCGATAACAAAAAGGTCCTTCAAAACTGGCTCAACAACTTCTTTGACACCAGACCAGGCGATTGTTGGCGGAACAGCATCCACAAATTGATTGAAAGATGGGAAGAGATTGTAAACAGCAACGGCGAATATATAATTGACTAACTTATTGATATAATTGTCTTTGGTAAAAATGCTACGAATTTATTCCCCGACCTAATAATTTTCAGACTAGTCCGCCTTTTTGTAGGATATATGTAGTATTTGCAATCATTATTCATGTGTTTATGTGCATACATACATACATATGCATTTATGAACATGTCGGATTGTCCTTATTATCTTAAAATCGCACTAAAATGGCATATCTTTGAAGAGCATCAAATAAAAAATTCAACACACAAAATAAACGAGAACAGCGTCGATGGTCGCAACGGTGGCAACAGTGGCATATCGGGCTTGCATTTTATTGGAATGTAAACTATTCGAGTTAAATTGACAGCACATAATGCCGAAACGATGCTTTTACAGCCCGATTAAATTGCGATAATATGAGATTCAATATTCTGATAATTTGTTGTGCGCTACAATGAACTCGCTCGTTCGCCATGCCACCGCGATTTGACTAGCTTAGTTGGAGGGTAAGGTGGTATTTGTGGCATGTCCATGAAATGTTGCACCAGTTGTCGTATACTCGTAGTTGCAACACGGCAATGGAGTTGTGGTGTCGTTGGCAATGAATGAGTGACAGCCGAATTAAATGCCGGGTCTGCGGCATATCAGGCCAGTTGAATTCATGTACACGAACGTACCCGCATAATGTTGTAATAGTTGTTGTTGTTGTGGAAAAGGGAACTGCACGCATATCAGCATTTATTGCGTATTCAATGAAATTGCAGTGAAAAGTTTTCTTTTTTGTGCGGGTTTTCCATTTTAAATATTACAAATGGTCGAAAAATTCGGACTTGCAATCGTAAAAGTGCCATTTTAATTTTCTTTATTTTTACGTGCAACATTTTAAATATAAAAGTAAGTGATTACTTCAACATTTTATTTCTGGACAAAGCGAAACGTAAAGGGTGAAAACAGAAATATGTACATTCAAATTGAAATTTAAATCCAAGCATTGCCATTCTTTTGGAATTGACCCAAAGCATGGCATGGTATCGAGACGAATTCAATAAGGCGTGCTACTAGAACGGCTGACTCGTGTTTTTTTTTTTTGTTTTTGTTGCTTTGGTGGGCTAAGTGCCAAAGTTGCCTGTTTAGATAAACCGACGAAATAAAACCAAAAATTAGTGCCTTAAAAGAGTTAAGCGTGGTTCCAAGTTGATGTGGGCTCGACATTCCAGATACAGTTTGAAGTTAAATTCTTGAATGTGCAGATGCGTTTTCGCTTGCGGATATTAGCCGTCTATCGGCTATGGCCTTCGTACAATTTCTTATGACGCTTTTTTCGTCTTTGCAGGACTAGTCCCGGCAGACATTTTGGCAAAAGAAATTGCAACAGAAGCAAGCCCAGTTGAATAGATCACCTAAGGGTAGGGTAAGGGACGCATGAGTAAATACCCATTCTTACGACGTAGTTAGAAAGTAACCATGGTGGAACAAGCTGCTATCTTACTCAATTCCTTTCAAAGCACGGGGTATTTAGAAAATATAGTACCTCCAATATATAGATTTGCCCATGTCAGTTCACCAAACAATCCAATCTGCACGAAGAGAAGATGTTGTTCACGTCTTCTTTTAATGTCCACGCTATCCTCCGCTACACATGCTGTTCAACATACTCAGAGACCGTGGAATAATTGTGCCGTTTTTTTTACCAGCGCGAATATCAACGTCGATTTCTGCATCGTGCTGCGTCAACTGAATAAACATGCCGGCGCTTAGCTGCTCGACTCGAACAGACTGGAACTACAAGATACCTTGCAGTGCATGGCCACCACCGGACTGGTCCCTCAGCCGAATCTCTCTGGGGGCAATATGAGACATTTTGGTTGGTAAACTTTTTGTTGAAGTCGTTACTTAAGCACTATTATTCGGCGTATAAATAATCTGCGACAATTTTAGAGGGGGTTCAAAAAGTACCCGTGCTAGAAATGAAGACACCATTCTTGCACACATTTTTGTTTTATTGTGTCAATCGGTATAAATTCATAATACAATTCATGCAGTTTGGCGGCAACAACTCCGGATGAATGTGCTGGTGCGTTATAGTGGTGAAACAGCCCTTTCTCTTTCTCCTTTTCCGGCCGTGCCTTCTTCATTTTTTTGTGAGAGCGGTCCAATAACTTACTATAGCATTGCCCAGTGATCCTGCTTCCTTCCCATGACATTTCCGGCCGATGGGACAGTCTTCCCCTTCTTTGGAGCTGATTCACCGGGAGAAATCCATTGTTTTGATTTTCGCTTATTTTCTGGTGTGTAATGATGAATCCAGGTTTCATCAACGGTGACAACTCGACGCAAAAATTCCTTCGGATTTCGCTAAAATTGCTCGCTACTTCGTCGATGAGCGACTTTTTGAAGGATTTTCTCGTTAACGACATCGGCCGGGCGACCTGGCCGTCCCTCATCAAAAACGAATGTTCGCCCACGTTTAAATTCGTCGAACCGATATCTAACTGTGGTCATAGATGGCGAAGCGTCTCCATAGACAGCATCCGACTTTGCTTTTATCTCCTCGTATTTTTTTCATCCAAAAACAAACAGAGAATTACCGAACAATCCTACTTTTTTCCAACTTAGGGATAATCAAGAAATACGTCTTGCTCGAATAGCTGCCAACTCCAAACTAACCTCTCAACCAGTCTGCAATTTGTTTTGCCGTCGTTTGATAGATGACAGCACACGATGCTTACACCAACTTCCCTCAGAAATGCGCTCTGTCATCAAACACGGGTACTTATTGGACCGTCCTCGTATACATAAGTATATAATTGACGCTTTTGTGTGTTTGGCCGAGCTCTTCCTCCTATTTGTGGTGTGCGTCTTGATGTTGTTCCACAAATGAAGGGACTTCCAGTTTTAACCAGACTCCGAACGGCAGAATTTTTTATGAGGAGCTTTTTCATGGCAGAAATACACTCGGGGGCTTGCCATTGCCTGCCAAGGGGCGACCGCTATGAGAAAAAACTTTTTCTTCATTTTGGTGTTTCATGGAGATTCGAAACTGCGCTCTCTCTGTGAATTCCGAATGGTAGTCACGCACCAACCCATTCGGCTACGGCAGCCGCCGTGTGCTTCATGAGTATGCTGAGAAAAACATCTTTTTTTTTGGAGGAGAACACATGCAACATTATTACGAGAAAAACAAGAAAACGCTATAAGAAAGTGGAAGAAGGCAAGTAAGGGTGAATAGAGCATAAAAAGAGACACTTGCGCCGCCCCGACTCTTTTATCAGCGCGCTTTCATTCCACTAATTATCTCCACATCTCAGCTCACTGCTGCTTTCACATCCTGCCGCTTTGAGCATTTTGAAGTCATCACATTCAACTACATTTCAGTTTTCCCCCACAGGTGACTACTCATTTTACCTTATTTCTCTCATTATCATACAAATTATTCAGTAGACGCATTAACACATTTTACAAAAGCGTGGTTACAACTGCCACCAGCCGCCTTTACACACCTGGCATCATTATCCTTGAAGGAATGGGTTCGTTTAGGTTCGCTCTAACGTTTACTCGTACAAACGCAATCTGCTTCAGTTTAATTAATTCAAGTTTTTGAAATAAATTTCGTACATTTACGTCCAATTTAAAGTACGTGCGGAAAGATTATAAATCAAAGACTATTTGCTACTTTTCAGTAAAGACTTTTAATGCTACTAAAAGCACAATTTTATTTTTAATTAGCACACACAATTAAAGTGATATTGCAGCCGGCTTAGATTTACCCTCAAAAATTTTCTGCATGTCGGCTTTTTAGCATTCAATAATTATGGCTTTTATGGTATAAAATTATCCTCCAAACTCTGGTTGACTTTGCCACTTAGTCAGAAGAAAGCAACTTAGAAGATATCAGAAGGCAAAGACACCAGAAGCAAGCGTTCGGTAGTTTTTCAAGAATCTTCCAAGCGTGCACCTCCATCTGTCTATGTGCAGAGATTAACTTAGACAAGAACTTGCGGAGCGAATTGCTATTCCGAGTGACATTCAGGCGGCATTCGCATCCGGCACAATCGCATCTGGCTCTCCAAGACACAGAGGTACAACTGGGAAAGACACATTGCTAAGAAAGGCTGCGGCCTCGTCATTAATAGGAACCGAAACTTTCCTTGCTTTGGAACAACACAATCTGTACAGTCTGTGCGGGATATCGACCAATCCGATGAAAGTTCAATATACTCTTTCCTTGAATACAGTGCTATGGCGCGGAGAAGCTTCAGACAACTCGGCCATTTGCAACCCGAAGAAAGACACATACGCTTAGTCCAACACAGCTCTATCTTAAGTTCAATAACGGAGCTGGGTCTGTATTAGGTACTGTGATGAAAAGAGAACACAAAAGACCATAAGGTCGAAGTGAAAAACTTAAGTAAATCTAATCTATATCTAACTTAATCATACGAATAGAGAGCCCTACAGTTAGATGACGCCTCCGTTTTTCGAAAAAACTTCTCGTTGTTGAAATTTAATCGCAGCGAATCAAGACCCTTGGCACTTACACACTTTATTGGGTGTTTGACTGAGCTCCTCCACCTATTAAATTGTAACGCGGCGATGTGAATTGAGAGAGAGAGCCATTAGCCCAAGAATAATTCCTAAACTGAAAGACAAGGGACGAAAACCACCAACACCAAGCAGTGGCCATTTTTCGGATATTGTGTTCTATAAGGCCACAGAACCTCCTATAATTTCGCTTAGATAGAATGTTCTTAATAGTTATCGCTTCCCTGTGCTTCATATTTTTGGTGAGATTAAAATTTTTTTTATAGTTATACCAAAATACTAGCATTTAATCAAGCTTGAAATTGCTGTTAGTAGAGCTAACATTGATTGCAACGACTATCCTGGTCATAGTCGATCTAATTATGTGGACAACTAAATAGACTTGAAAGTATCCAATAACTCTCAATCTTATTATATCCTGCTGCTACATACTTCTGCTTCGACTGGAGTATAGCCATATTTGTAACAGGCATGTTTTTGAAAATGGCTTGCCTACAGGTATAATGCCTATATCCGTTTTGATAAGTGGCAAATCATGCTGAGTCGCCTTCGACCACGAGTAGCTTGACTATACGTCCTAACCGCCAATTAAGTGATTACAGTATTTTATTTCTTCCAGTGTCAATTAGTTCGATGCTAGAGTTCTGATTCTCATATTGGGTGTTCTTTTAGCTGCACGCGAACTATTAATAACACTGGTTTGTCAAGTAAACAGATGCACAATCCTACACGATAGAACAGCGCGTGATTTTTTTTTTTTTTTTGGTGAAAATATTCCTTCGAATGAGCCGGCAATTCAAAGGTTGGTGATTTCGGATTTCAAGGAACTGGTTCTGTCTCGGATAGACCAAAAACTCCACGTTCTGTTGAGAATATTGCTGCTGTGGCAAAAAATAAAATCTTCAACACGTTCGTGACCTTTTCGACGCTCTCAACAATTAGTCATTCACGTTCCAACTGTTTGACGGATTTTACCTGTAGACATCTACCTGTCATGGTGGACATTTAAATGAGATAATTTTTTCGGTCGCCGTAGCCGAATGAGTTGGTGCGTGACTACCTTTCGGATTTCAGAGAGAGAACGTTGGTTCGAATCTCGGTGAAAGACCAAAATGCAGGAAAAGTTTTTTCTAATAGCGGTCGCCCCTCGGCAGGCAATGACAAACCTCCGAGCGCGGGTGTACGCGCCAATTATATACATATATAGTTTTTCGCATATAATTGTTAAGAGTCGTATTTTGAATAAAAATAGTGAAACCTAAAAGAATTTAAATGTTTATGTTTCATTTTAAAACAACATCTAAGCCCGTGTTTTGAAAGACCTTTTACTTGACAGTTCACACAGAGTTAAGAAAACTTGACACTTTTTTCTAAAAACTATTAACATTTTTTTCGTATGCATCCAAAAATATATATCGCACATTTGCTGGAAAAATGTCATAACCAAAAGAGAAACAGTTCGGTACTAAATATGTAGATTTGACCAGCAGCTCCTCTTTTAAGCTGAGTGTTCATGTTATTGTGAGTGATATTTTCTCTAAATGTTGACTGTTACCGTGCCACTCGCTGAAGAAGTTATGTCAGCATGCCAAAAACCTCATCAAAAATATTTTCTTTTAGTGCTGAGCAGGAAATCGACGGCTTAAAACAAAATTGGGTCCATTTCTTGATGACAATGTCGATCAATTGTGAAGGACTGTGAAGTGGCTGCTGATATTTTAACTGTAGGTTCTGTCCTTTAGGTGATCAATAACGGTAATGTTTTTTATCTACACCTCCATTTAAATCAAAATGGTCTTCATCCCTCCAAAAAATCCAAAAGATAGTGTTTACCGTACGAAATCGCTCTAATCGTACGGTAAAAACTCCAATCACTTCGCATACTTTTTTACGCAAATTGTAATCGTTAGGCTTAAGCGCTTACACGATTCTAATTTTGATGAATTCTTCTTTAGATCCTTCCTCAATATTTTATGCACAATAGGTTTTTGAAGTCTTAGGGCGGATTTTCGTGCAAATTTGTAGCGAAGAGTTCATTATTGCATTTCTATTCAATGTCCGGCTGAGCCCCGGTCACTGTTTACCACTGTTTACCATCGAACTTGTTGTGCGTCTTCCCTTAAGCGGTTTTTAGGTTATTCATTTCTACAACATCTCAACATATGTATCTATAAGACAGAAAAAAGTTTGAATTAAATAAATAGTGTTTTACATAGAAAAAAAAATATTGAAATAAGGCCTTTTTTTACCCGACGAAACCCATGTAACCCCTTAAGGCATCAGGTAAACGTCGAATATTGTAACGTGAACAGAACCTACGACGACCAGTTCCACACGAATCATTGTCTTGAAATACGCTTCGATTCACCTGCCCGCTGCGACTTCGTGACTAAATAACCCGCACGAATAACGAAGCTAACGCGACCGCCTCCCCGCTCGTACGCTCAGCGGTTAAGGAGAAACTTTAAATTTAAAAACCTAATTCTGCCGCCGGACTCCCTGCACTAATCAAAGTGCACAAGTGATTTACTAACATTTTGATGGCTTTTAAAATGTCATAACCAGTTTACACTTCTTTATGGATTGCTGTCATCTGCCAATTTAGTGATTGACAATTAAGGCAATTGCACATATATTTTTATGGCCATTTGGCAGTTGAGTGGAGCATTTGAGATAAACGGGAGTATAAACAAAACCTGACAGCTGCCTAGCGCTTTATAAGTTTTATTGCTGGGATGTCATTTGCAAAATTATAATTACGATATGTTTTGAATTGTATACACAAATGTACGTGAGTACACATAACGGTATAACGACTGGTAGATGGGCTAGCAGATAAGCGAACTGGAACTTCATTTAATTTATATTCCAGTCTAAATTAATTTCTCACTGGCAGCCACAAACTTTTGTTGCTGCGGCTACCAGCCAAACCAATTCGGTTTAAGGCGAAAAGTTTACTGCCGCATACTTCTAGAGCATTTAAGCAGTGATGGTATGCTATCTCCACCCACACATTTACATTCCGTAGGATCCCAGCACCCATCAAAAAACACCGCTGCCGCATCAGTTGGCTTAGCAGCTGACTTGTCTGGCGGCATCCACACATTTACGCACAATGCCAAAAGTTGTCACGTGACAAAATGTCAACATGCATATAAACACGAACACGCTCAACCGACCTCACGCCCCCTAGTACATACATGTACACACACATACGTACAAAGCATAGACACATGTACTTATAGACACAAACAAATTGAGTGAGTTGTTTGGGCCGATGTGTTGACGTTTATGAGAATCTTATTTACTGCTGATTTCGGAAGGATTCACTGCTGTTGTAATCACACACATACATATACATATATGTACAATTACGTGCGCAAGTACGTATGTATCGATGTATTAGTAGATTTGATATGCATTTTGAAGCGCACAACTTTTGCGAGTTTACTGTTCAACAACATCACGAACCAAACATGCCGCAATAAATTCTTGTGTAGACTAAGTTTGTCTAGTTTGGTAGATAATTCGAAGCGGCAGACGACCAAAACGATGGCAAAGATGGCGGTGCACATATTGGCAAGCGGGTCGTGTTGGAATTTATGAATTAAACGCTCTTTGTTCCCACTTAATTGTCTAGCGGTGATGTGGTTATTGGGGACATGAACTATTTTCATTACAGACATTTGAGAACATTCGTCTTTATATACGTACTTACATACCTACTTACATATGTATGCAGATATATAATGTAATATTGAAGTACTTATTTTTCCAATTCTATGGAAAAACCTGTTTTTTAATACTAATTTTTCTCCAAAAATCAATAACAAATATTCAAATCATTCAAAACAATTTCATCGAATTGAGCTGCCGGGGGGAGTTAACGGGCGCATTAACATATTTCTAGAAGAAAAGCGCTGAGAGAGCAAAAACGACTATTACTTAGCTGCCTATACATTTTTTATACTCTACTAGGCCTGGCTATTAAATAACGTTCCTTACGCTTAAGCCATTTGCCAGCAATTGCCAGCTATTCAGAGTAAAGCCTAGAATGCGCTAAATGTGATCCTGGGGCCCGCAACAACCCTTTACGCCATGGTTTTAACATAAATGGGGATGAAACCCATAAAACCCTCTTTCTGTTCGCAAATCTGACATGCTACTATAGATTCTTCAGCCTATACACAATTTAAGTTTGAGTTATAACTTACAATATCATATATGTAAGTTTAAAACAAAATACCATGTCGGCCTGCGTTTTTAGTCTGCGAGTATGTTACTCACTAGTACTTTTGCTGAGCCTCGCGAAAGAAAAACGAAGAAACAACTTGGATTGTTGGCATTATAATTACTGTGTCAGTCTCGTTATTTAATACGTATGCCCAACGGCAGCCGTAACCGAATGGGTTGGTGCGTGACTACCATTCGGAATTCGGAGAACTTAGCTTTGAATCTTCGTGAAACATCAAAAATTAAGAAAACCATTTTTCTATTAGCGGTTGCCCCTCGGCAGGCAATGTCAAACCTCTGAGTGTATTTCTGCCATGAAAAATCTCCTCATAAAAACAAAAATATCAGCCGTTCGGAATCTTCTTAAAACTTTAGGTCCCTCCATGTGAAACAACATCAAGACGCACGCAACAAAGAGGAGGAGGAGCTCGGTCAAACACCCAAAAAGGGTGTAACCGGCAATTATATAGGGTTTTTAATAGGTGCGCCTCAACTTTATTCCGATAGGGAGGGCGAACGACGCAATATTTTTTATTTTTCGCTTGTCATTTGTAAACTGCATTAGGATACATTTCATCATGGAACGCTACACACTTGAGCAACGATTGCAAATCGTGCAAATTTTGTATGAAAATAATCGTTCTGTTGCTGCTACTTTAAGAGCATTACGGCCATTTTACGGTCCATTTAACAAGCCGTCCCGTTTTGGGGTTATGTGAAGTCATTGGTCTACAGTAACAAGCCGGCGACGATTTGTGAGCTCAGAGCCAATATTGAACGCGAAATTGCTGGAATTTCGGCCGATTTATGCAAAAGAGTGGTCGAAAATTGGGTTCAACGATTGGACTTCGTAAAACGTGCACGCGGTGGTCATGCAAAAGAAATCGAATTTCATACTTAAATGTATATGTTCAAACTCGATAATAAAAAAAAAAAATTAGTTAAAAAAGTCAAACCATTTGTGTTTTATTCAAAAAAGTTCAAAAGTTGAAGCGCTCTTACTGAAAACCCCTATATATATACATACATATATGCAGGCTCTGACACTCGAAGTGTAACCAACTTCAGACCGCTCGCGCAGGGCATCAGCTGTCTGTTAGTTGACTAAATGACGTGAGCGAAATCCCCGACGAAGTTTCAATCAAATGGCGAAAGAACTACTGGGCTCATGTTCTGGGTCATGCCGTCCGAATGGATACAAACTCTTCGGCTCTGAAAGTATTCGTTGCCGTACCAGCTGGTGGTAGCAGAGGAAGAGGAAGACCTCCTTTGCGTTGGAAAGATCAGGTGCAGAAGGGCTTGGCCTCACTTGGGGTGTGCAACTGGCGCCGGTTAGCACGGTAAAGAAATTCCTGGCGTGCTTTGTTAAACTCGGCCAAGTAAGAAGAAGAAGCATCCGCCACATGCTGAAAAATGATCTCAAAGTCAAGCCTTACAAGATCTAACAGGCGCATGATCTCACACCAGATCAGCAGTAAGTCAGACTTGAGAGAGCGAAGGAGTTGGTTCACAATTTTTCAAATTAAGCAGTTCGTAAACTTCCAAAACGATAAAGTTTATTTGACCGACCGTTCATATGAGAATTTGAGTCATCGATTGGCCACCAGGAGGCAGCACCCGCCACTAGTAATGGTTTGATGGTTTGCGCCGCTCTAACCGCAGATGGATGCTCTCCCATCGTTTTTATCGAGCCTGGCGTCAAGGTAAATGCGAAATATTATCGGGAAAGTATTCTGGAGGTTGCTTTGAAGCCGTGGGTGGACAAACACTTTGGTGGCAGACAACGGACGTTTCAACAGGACTCGGCACCGTCTCATAAAGCTCGAGTGAGCCAAGAATGTGTAAAAAAACAACGTTCCGAACTTCATAATGTCCACGGAGACTCGGCAGCAGAATTATACGTTGACACGCTTTTTCAAACGTATTGTTACAGTCATGCAGTCAGTCGGTCTTCAGACCATACCGGAAGAAACATTGAATGGGTACTTTTTAAACAAAAAATGGGAAGTTTCAGTTTCTACGCCTCCAATGAGGTTAGTACGAGTATTATATCCCCCGCATACACCTAGAATTTAATAAAAATAAGCACAATTAGTATAAAATGCATAACAAACCAAAAAATTTAAAAATTACCCGAAATTGAAATAAAAATGTAATGAACACGAAAAACATAAGTATAAATAAAATAAAAATAAATAATTGGCGCGTACACTTCTGTTAGGTGTTTGGCCGAGCTCCTCCTCCTATTTGTGGTGTGCGTGTTGATGTTGTTCCACAAATGGAGGGACCTACAGTTTCAAGCCGACTCCGAACGGCAGGTATTTTTATGAGGAGCTTTTTCATGGCAGAAATACACTCGGAGGCTTGCCATTGCCTGCCGAGGAGCGACCGCTATTAGAAAAATGTTTTTTTTTTTTTATTAATTTTGCTTTCACCGAGATTCGAACCAACGACCTCTCTGTGAATTCCGAATGGTAATCACGCACCTACCCATTCGGCTACGGCGGCCGCCATATAAATAAATACATAAAATATTGCAACTTTTTAATGTAACATAAAAAGTGGGTAACGAAAAACAAAGTGAAACAACGAACAGAAAAAGTAACAAGCAGATAACATTTTATTTTTCATTTCTTAAAAATAGTTAACAAAAGTATGTTTGTTAAATATCCCAAACTCAAATACAATTCCCTTACCTGCGCTTTTCAACCATAAAATATTTACATACGAGTTTACTCAAATTTACATATATACATCAACACCCAGTTTTCCATAAAATTGCATTACCTCCCTTCCAATAAGTACCCGTGTTAGAGATGAAAACACCATTTTGTTGTATTTTTCAACATAGTCCCCTTTAAGAAAAATACACTTTTCCCAAAACTCCGACCATTTTGGTAACCCCTCCAAAAAACTAGGATTGCCGAACTCTCCAAACTATGCCTCTGTCTCGGCGATGACTTCCTCGTTTAAACAAAATAATTTTCCCCCGAGCCATGTTAGGTAACAAGAAAAAGTCGCAGGGAGCCAGATCGGGTGAATCCGGGGCTGCGGCAGCAATTCATAACGCAATTCATGCAGTTTGGCGGCGACAACTCCGGATGAAAGTGCTGGTGGGTTATCGTGATGAAAAAGCACCTTCTTCTTCCTCAAATGCGGCCGTGTCTCATTCAATTTTTTGTGAAAGCGTTCCAAATTGTCTGTAATATTGTCCAGTGATCTTTCTTCCTTTTTCTAAAAACCCCATGGGGAACACGCCGCTTGCATCTGAAAAAATCGTCGCCATGAGACTGTCTTCGCCTTCCTTGGAGTAGATTCAGCGTGAGAAATCCATTGTTTTGATTGTTGCTTAGTTTCTAGTGTGTAATGATGAATTCAGGTTTCATCAATGGTGACAACTCGACGCAGCAATACCTTCGGATTTCGCTAAAATTGCTCCAAACACTGCTTCGAAGTTAACCTCGGATACGGTTGTTGTTGCTTATAGCAATCGCGACAACCATCGAGCCGAAAATTTTTTTATCGCCAACTTAGCATGTAAAATATTAATTGCCAAACCGGTCGACACTCCTATGGCCTCTGTTACTTCGCGCATTTTCGTTTGTGGATCAGCGAGAATGATGTCTTGAACTCTTTGAATTACTTCCTCGTTAACGACGTCTGCCGGGCGACCTGGTCGCTCCTAATCCTTCCTGGTCGTGAGATGTTCATCCACGTTTAAATTCATTGAACCAGTACCTAACTGGTGCCATAGATGGCGAAGCGTCCACATAGGCAGAATCCAACTTTCCTTTAATCTTCTCGCATTTTTCCCCTTCCAAAAACAAAAAGCGAATGACCGAACAATGCTGCTCTTTTTCCATCAAGAAACACGTGTTACTCGAATGGCTGCCAAATCCAAACTAACCTCTCAATCAGTCTGAAATATGTTTTGCTGTCGTTCGATAGACGGCAGCACACGATGTTCACACCAACTTCCCTCAGGAACGCCCTCTGTCATCAAACACAGGTGCTTATGTTGAAAAATAAAAATTTCAAAAAATGGTGTCTTCATTTCTAACACGCGTACTTTAGAAAAACTCTAATTAATAGCTCATCCACCTTACAGCCCTGATTTGGCACCTAATGATTTCTGATTTCTCTGTTCTCGAACAACAAACATAAAATGCGAGGCTAACGTTTTTGAACTCCTCAAGAAGCTATTCACAGCTCGTTTTGCAGGTATCCACTTCTGAGTGGCAAAAGAGCTTTGAAAATTGATTCAGGTGAATGCAGAATTATTGACTTCCAAGGAGAATATTTTTATTCTGTTTTTTGCAAGAAGCTTGATTTCGTTCCAAGTTATTTCTGAGAATCAACTTCCTTCTGGACCGTTCTCCTCCAAGATATTTTTGAACGGCCAATCGTGCGAACACCTTGTTGATTTCCATCCAGTGCTTGACGACAAATTTCATTTGCATTTTGCGAAGCGTATGCCCAATCCACTTCCACTTTCGCAGCCTTACCATGTTCGCTACCGGCTGAATAAGGCACCTCTCGTATAGATCGTCGTTACTTATGGTGTTGGGCCACCAGATCTTCAATATCCTGCATAAGCATCTGTTCACACAGCTTTAAATTTTGTTTTTTGTTTTCAATCCAGTTGTTTGTGAGCCAAAATTCCGATCCCTACAAGAATACTGATAGTACATTTGACTTAAAAATCGATAGTTTTGTGTGTACGCTGAGGATGCTCAACGGCCAAATAGATTGGAGCTGTGCATATGTGCCGATTACTTATTCTGGCGATAACGTCTAGTTTCGCACTGTCTTCAGCGGCAATGATACTCCAATAACAAGTAAGTAAAAGTATCATCGTTCTCAATTTCATCAATATTTAAAAAGAACGGGCGGTTGTTGAATGTGCATGACTCAATGAGAAAAGGTTTGCTCAGTAAGCAGCTTTCCCGTTCTCTCTTGACAAATCGGCAAGACACTGGGTTGCTAGCTCTAGAAAAAATGGAGGAAAAGTAAAATTTGTAGAAAACACATTTCATTTTCAAAATGGTCTGCTTATGAGCAACAACTCGCTAAAGAATTTTCATCGGTATGCTCAGGATTATGGTAGTATGACATGGAGTACATACCGCTTAACGGAGATCGATGAGTGGTGAATTTACAAAGCTTTATTTCTTATGATGTGCTGATTTAGACAGAATTCATGTTTTGCAAAAAGCTAGCATTTCACAAAGAGTTACGACAGGGAGAACAATTGGGTAGTCCCGACGCGATCGATAACATTGCATACCTCATTATAAAAAAGCTGGGATTGACGGAACTTATTTCCAATGAGCCCACCTTCCCATGGATGGATGAAGTGTCCAGAGGAGGCTTAGCAAAGAACAGTACCAACATGAAAAAGCTTCTCATAAAAAACCATCTACCGGAATCGGCTTAAAACTGTAGGTCATCCATTTGTGGAACGCGCACTACAAATAGGAGGAGGATATCGGCCAAACAGCTAACAGAATTGTACGTGCCAATTATTTATTTATTTTTAACAAATAGTTTCATATTGGCGATACTTCGCAACTTTGCGGTCGATTTTAAATATAAAAGTTAATTCACAAAATAAAATCTTGGATTATGTGAAATAATTTCTTGTTTTACATTCAAATATTAATTAAAATTATTTTTTTTAAATCATTCTCAGTTTGTTTCCTTTTAAGTAAGAAAATACTTTTTTACCATTTTTACCAAAAAATATTATTATTTTCCACTTTATTCACCTTCTTAAATATGTACAACGTTTTGTAAGGGAGTGTCAAAAATCTAATGTCACTAGTAAGCAAATCTTTAATATTTGAATCATGTTGAATGCGCATATCAAAACTTCCTTCGAGATTTTCGGTTTTTAAGCGCATGATAAGTTATACAGATTTAGGTTTAGTTTCCACTTCAGTACTTTGTAGAGAGTTTTGTTAGAATAGATGGGAAGTTGATGATAGTCTCCGTTTCTCGATGATATTTTTTATTAATGGGAATAATTAATTAAATAGTCAGAATTTCAACTACTAAAGTACCCAAAAAAACAAAAAAAAAAAACCCCTAAATAGAGACTTGGGAATTTGCGTAAGTCTTGCCAGCCCCATTTAGTTATTATTTGAAAGGAGACTCTGTAGCTTAAAACCTCGTCAGAGTTATGTTATTTATGTATTTCTCCCCTTAATTCTTTAATTACTAGTTGTAAGCATTCATTACTCTAAGCCCGTTCTGATATATGGGAATTGTTTTCTCACCACCCATCTATAACTCATTAAGGCACTCTTATGCATTTATGCATGCATACATACACACACGCATAAGTATGAATACAAGTACACATTATATGAGGAATGTGCAAAATGGTTAACGGAAGGGTACACAAACACATATACATACACATACCTACGTATATTTACGCAAAGACGTTAATAAATGGGAATGCAGCTTAATGCGGTAATGCAATCGTGGTTGCGTTAATCTCAGCGCCTTGGAGTGCGGCAAGCGTTTGGCATTAACCTAGCTCAGAAATGAAATGGCCCACCGCCTACCGAAAAGCACTTAGTTCAGATGAGGAAAAAAGGACGAGTAAGTACATATATACATACATATATACTACGGTCACACATTCTGATATAGATATTTATTTGGGGAACTCCCATGCTGATGAAACTTCCGTGTTTAATGAGTGGTGGATGTGGCTTGTTGCTGGGAGTTGGGGATGATTATGCATCAAAATGAGCGACCGAAATGTGAATGTGACAGCTGCAAAGCCGAAGGACATTTCCGCCTCTCAGCTAACAAACGCCCTTCCGGTGCAACCCATCCTGTACTTGAGGGGAGAAAGTGCTACCGCCGCATGCAGCATGCGTCAATAATCATTAAAGTCAAATCACACGTGCAACACAGCGGTGTCACTGACGCAAGGTAGCGGAAACGCGTGAACAACGGACGAACGATAGATTTTGGCAAACGTGGCAAAGCGCGACCAGTCGACTTTTTTATTTCAATCGAATAAAAAGCAAAGGACACCAAAAGTTCGAAAGCACGAGAGTGAGAATGAGTGAGGCCTTGAAAATGCAGCAACTCAATAATGTTCCTCTCTTTGTTTGGCTTTTTTTTTGATTTTGTATTGTAGTAAGTGCGTATGTGTTGTCCTGCTGGGATGCCACAATACGCCTCAACCATCTCTACACTCGAGAGCCGAATAAAAAAGCAATAATCAAAATTTCAATTGCTGCTGCTTGTGACCCTTTCCGCATTTCTTCCTTTTCGCAAGTTCCCATCTTTTCAATTTCGTAGTTGTTTTCTGCTTTCACGGTTTCTTTTGCTACGTCTATCAGCTATCACTTAGTTGCTGGTGTTGTTGTGGTACCATTTAAGAACAACATAATCTTTTAAGTGGAGTACAATGTGAGTGGCGCGTGTTAGTGCATATGAATTATGAATTTTTTTTTACAATAACTGCAACAACATGGCACTGCGCGCTCAGAGGCTTTATACAAATCGCGCTGTAATTGGTTGTTGTATTACATAACCGAGGTACCAGCGTTGACATCTGTGCAGCTTCCACAAGAGCATACATACACACATACACATGGGGAGAATTCCCCAATTTGAACAGTGAGTGCAAATATTATGCACAAGACCTTTGAATTGTATTTCCACACACTGTTCTATCAATATTTGAGAGACCATAGGATTCAAAAAGAAATGTCCGCCTTCAACAATTTTTATGGTCTAAAAAAATTCAGCCACCAAAGATGGTATGGTAGTGGATCGGAGCTTGCTGCCAGAGCTATAAACTGATACAATCAAAGAAGACTTAGACCTCTCGCAATTCATTGCAAAAGTGTTGTTGTTTGATTGTTAATACAAAGCCATTTTCCCAAAATATTGAAATATTTTAATTAAAAAATCATATGGGTGTTAATGTATGGAAGAAAAACATTTAGTGGCGAATGCGAACGCACTAGAAAAACACGCAATAATACATCCACGAGTGCTAGGTTAGGTTAGGTTAGCTTGGTTGGCAACAAGCCACGCATAGACCTTTTGGTCCCTAGCGATACCAGATGGAGACCGACCTCTATGAATACCGAAAGTAGACGTCATGTAGGATGTCAGCGCTTTTGGCGAATCTAAGCAGAGCTAGGAGATCCGCTTTTGAGACGTCCAGCAGACCCTGAAACAGTGAGGCTCCCAGGCATTTTAAACGCTTGTTTAATAATGCCGGACAAACGCACAGAAGGTGTTATCCACGAGTGCTACCTTATACATAATAATATTTTATGATGGCTAATGATGCTATCGATAATACTTACAACACTCCTTAGGCCATTAGAGACGTTTACAATTGGTGATTTTTCAATTTTTCTTCAAAAGTTCCCGGAACAACCGCCAGGTGGCACTCTAAGTCAATTGACTTGAGTTTTTTTTTTTAATTTTGTTAAGTGGCCATATCTGTGATTAACATTCCTATAAAAGAATTTATCGCCATTGCTTGACATTTGTACAACTTAGGCCATCTTGAGTAAATCTACGTCTGCACGAGTTTTGGATTTTTTACAATTTAGTACCCAATACTGTTCCAGTAATGGTTGGTAAACTGTTTCGGTAATGATACTCTAAAGAAAAGAGCCGAAAGTTATTTACTAGCGGCATGAAACGCTCCGCAGGAGATTCTGATTTCATCGATGATGACGAACGTAGCGGCAGGCCGCCGCCATCGAAAATTTATGAAAACATCAATAAAATGAAAGAAAAGTTGATCATGAACCACAAATTAGCCATTAGTGTGCTGGCAGAGGACGTGAACATTGCTTATAGCTCCGTTGAAGACATTGTATTTAGTTAACGCATCATTACTGGCGCCGAGACGAGTCATTCTTTCTTTTTCTTATATATGTATGTATATAAATGATGCGTACACCCTTTTTGGGTGTTTGGCCGAGCTCCTCCTCTTATTTGTGGTACGTCTTGATGTTGTTGGAGGGACCTACAGTTTCAAGCCGACTCCGAACGGCAAATATTTTTATGAGGAGCTTTTTCATGGCAGAAATACTCTCGGAGGTTTGCCTGCCGCTGCGACCGCTATTAGAAAACGATTTTTCTTAATTTTGGTGTTTTTTTTTTCACCGAGATTCGAACCTACGTTCTCTCTGTGAATTCCGAATGGTAGTCACGCACCACCAACCCATTTGGCTACGGCGGACGCCTTTTTATTACTTCTGCATTTTCCAGCTCATCTATCGAGTTTCCACGTTCTTTCTTAGGAAGCTCCTTGGCTAGTTGTACCAAGCAAAAACTCATTTATTTTTATCAAAATTGATTGAATCTTAAAGTCGCGAAGATTGCGAAGAAGTCTTTTCTAATTGTCATTAAAGTAAATAACCTGTTTCAAAATTTCAAAAGTTTCATTTACCAGGAATATCCTTCATCATTATTCGAGTATTTTATTGCTTTTGCTTAGTTTCACCAAAGGCATACTTTCAACTACAGTTTAGTCCCTGGAATATATTGAAGATTTTTCAAGAACAAGTTTTTTAACCAATTCAATAGCTTTTTCACAAACTTCTTTGGGCTTACAATCCTCTCGTCTTTTGGCTTCTTCTTCGTGTGCTTCTTATTTGCTCTTAATATATGAGCTACACTCCACCTCAGTTTGATTCAGATCAATAGTTGTGGTAAATTATCCGTCAGGGTAGGGAGTTCCCGCTAACCCACCTTATCAGATCCCTTTATGAGAACTCCGAACTGGCAGTGCATCACAATGAGAATATCAGCGACCCATTTACCACGAACGCAGGCATAAGGCAAGGTTTCCCTGTGTCGCCCTTTCTCTTTGCCGATATCCTAGACAACATCTATGAGCTACATGAGCTAATTGACCCTGCAGAAAAGAGGCAACATATGGAATTTCACCAGACATCTTGCGGACCTGGACTTCTCCCATGACATATGCCACCTCTTTCACAAACTCTCTGGCATGCAAGCGAATGCGGGCAGACTAGTCACGCTTGCACGCACTGTAGGATTCAATATCAACATAGCCAAGACGAAGGCTATGACAGTCAACCACAATAAAGCAAGACATATAATTGTTGATGCGTGCCCCGTGATATTTGACGAAAGCTTCTTCTACCTCGGCTGCACTATCCCGTAGATGGCGGAGCAGTTGAAGATGTCAACTGCAGGCTAAATAAAGCAAGGACGACGTTCGGCTAAATGCACACAGTTCGGGCGAGTTCGCAAATCTCATGGCGCTTTAAACTGGTGAATATTCTGCTCTTGTGTGACATCAGTGTTATTGTACCGAAGTGAAACGTGGCTGGGCTCTAACACCATCACACAGAGGCTACAATCTTTCGTCTACAAATGCCTCCGCATCATCTGTAGAATATTCTGCCCGAACACCATCAACAACGACGCGCTGTGGAGATCAATGAATGCGGAAGTGGCGATGGATAGGTCACACGCTTAGAAACCACCGGATAGCAGGACGAGAATAGCACTGGACTAGAACCCGCAAGTTCCAGTTCGAGATTGGTCAATGAATGCTTGGAGAAGGTCGATATTGTGCGAGCTAGCAGATACCGACATTGCATGGGATGACGCAAAAACAACAGCCCAGAACCATGTGCGATGAGAGAAGACTCGAGGCGTTATGCTCCCGAGCAGAGTGAACAAGAAAAAACAATCTTGATAGCAGGTATCAACTGAGTTAGATTATTTTCCACACAATTGGAATCCTTCCATAAGTACTTCCTTTTCCACAACAGAGCTTTAAAGCCTAGGGCTGTCTATATTTTCTTCTAAATTAAGTTCAATTTTCGCTAACAAGAAACCCATTTTGCTAGTGTGATAGGTTGGCTTTACTTATATCTGCGCTTTCAACAAAATGTGTATAAACATCTATCAAATTCTGTTTTGACTTTGCCCCATTTTCTCATGTGGTCAACTTGCTGTATTCACATTTTCAAATTGACATCAAGTAAATGGCTACAGTCGCGCATGCAAATGAAATAAAATAAATAATTGGCGCGCACACTTCTGCTTGGTGTTTGGCCGAGTTCCTTCTCCTAATTTGTGGCGTGCGTCTTGATGTTGTTCCACAAATTGGGGGACC
Source organism: Anastrepha fraterculus (assembly GCA_037575425.1). Taxonomy (NCBI): domain Eukaryota; kingdom Metazoa; phylum Arthropoda; class Insecta; order Diptera; family Tephritidae; genus Anastrepha; species Anastrepha fraterculus. The sequence goes on from JAYXIM010046242.1 coordinate 217,608, forward strand.
TACAGTTTTAGGCCGATTCCAAACGGCAAATGGTTTTTTTTGACGAGTTTTTTTTATTGTAGAAATACACTCGGAGTTAGGGGCGACCGCTATTAGAAAACACTTATTTATCATTTTCCTGCTTCATGCATGGAGATTAGAGCCTACACACCATTGCGCAGGCAAATGGCGTGGTAAAATAAAGATTGGGTTGTCAAACTACAACAACAGTTGACGTTGGAACGAAGTTGGTGCTAATTGAATTCAACATTTTTACTCTTCCAGATTACATTTTCGTTACACTCAACGCGTTGATCCTGGTTGAGTAGTATTTGCAAGCTTAAGTAGTGGTACCCTCATCGTACTGGGATCTGCACCACTATTAACATTATCTTGGAAATCATTCCACTATCTATAAAATTCATCAGTTCCTCTTCAGTTCATTTCGTCAGCTGTACAATATATCATAAATCAAGCATAAAGCAATTTTTCGTGACTTTTTCTTTTTCGTCCTTCCTGCCACGTCAATCCTAGCACGCACTATAGTACCCATACCAGCAGCCGACAGCTTTTGATGCTTCGTCGGCAATTTCAGTGCCATTAAAAAGTGGCGCACTCGAGCAATTTCACAAATGTTGAGATATCGAGACAATAGTAGCCGATGGGCATGGAAGCTCGGTACAGGTTTCATTTTAATTGTTCGTTGGCATTTTGAAATTCTTAAAGATGTGAGACAAATGTTAAACGAACCAATTTAAGCTCTGTCTCTCCCCTTCTCCGTTTTTCCTCTTCGCCCAGCAAGTAAATGATTCATTCGTGTGTCTTTGCTACCTACAGGATTCTTTGTTTCCACCGTTTGCCTTTGCATTTTGTCTCTTATTGTCCTTGCCCCGTTTAGCGATGGGTTATTTGAACGTGACTGGCGTACTCGTGTTTGATTTTATTTGCACTCCCCTACTGAAGTGCTGAATGGTGCGGAGCTTGGTTTTCCCTTACGATTCGCATTCTCAGGCAGCTCCAGAAAAATTGTGTAATGTGTTGAAGTGTTTGCGCTTCATACGTTGCAAGTGTTGCAAGCATTGCAGTGGCATTGTGTTACATTTTTCATACGAGTATTATTTGCAAACCACCACCGCTCAATCCGATGTTTCGACTACTGCAACGTTGTGGCCTGTTATATTCCGTTTGTTTGCTCTGCTCATTCCTTCATTCATTTATACTTTTATTTCTATTTTATTTTGCTCCTTTGTTTGTTAACGCACGTAGGTAATTGGCCGAAAGCCTCTCAGTACACTGCCGCATTCGCTACTGTTGCAACTTCGATACCCTCGAAGGCGAATGTTGGTGCTTGAATTCCACATTTCTACTGCTTTAGCATGTCCACCCATTCGTCGTCTAAGTCGTTCAACAGTAGATGGAGTTTTAGTTCATAATCCTTTTCTAATTAGTTTTCCATTATCCTTATTGTGCATGATGGATTTGTGGTTAATAATGATGTCACTTCAGCAAAACTGTGAAGTTCAACTTTGCTCTGGCAGTAGTTATGTATGTATGTATGCATGTAGGAGCAGTTTGGCTGATACAACTTTCGTCAACAATCCACTGCCAGAGGCGATGCTGAATGTTGATGCTTGCCATGTGTTTGTCAGGGTATTTGGATTAGTTTGAAATTATTTACATAATTTATTAGATACACAAAATTTGCTGCATAAACTTATGCACATTTTCCGATTTTCAAATGAATCATTAAATCCAAAATTGCTTTTTAAACTGTATGATCTATGAGATGTGTACTTTGTTCAGCTTGCAATCCTTTCTGAATGCCAATTGAGACACACCAAGTGCTTCTCCTCTCGCAACATTCCAACGCAGGTAAGGCATCCCTCGTCATCTGACCAGGTAATCGAAGTCTCGTACGACATCAAAACTATAACTGACAAGATAGACGAGAGCGCCAATACGCGAATGTGCTGTTTGATGGCAAGGAATCCTTCGTTGTGTTCTCCTTCACTACCAGCCTAATTCTCTATGCTCATACTCGTATTTCCAGTTTAGGAAAGGCAGAACAAAGGGTGCTGCTGTTGTAGACGTTTCAGCAAACATACCTTCTTAGAAAAGCTAAATAGTATCTGATCTATTTAATTCTGTAGCTCGAATTATCTTCTCTAACATCAGATGAAATAAATCACAAGATAGATATTTGGTTATCTGTCCTGAAACATCTTTTGGTATCAAACGTCTTGGATATATCCCTCGCCATTCGAATAAAACTGGTGATGTGTTCGTTTTAATTTTCCATGAGTCTTTTCTGGGATTTGACATGCTGGAGAATTTTTGTTGATGGCAGATTTACCAGGTCTAAAACAACAGTAGTTGAATGGGTTGATGCGTGACCACCATTCGGGAGTGCGTACGTTCGAATCTCGGTGAAACACGAAACACGGGCTCCCCTTGACCTTGCAATGGCAAACCTCAGAGTGTATTTCTACCATATAAAAAGTACTTGAAACTGTAAGCCCTCTATTTGTGGAACAATTTCAAGACACACACCACAAATAGGAGGAGAAGCTGGGCCCAACACCAAAAAGGGGTGTACAGCATACGCTTGATAAAACTTTAGACGAAATATTCTGCTGTTAGGACCTCATTATTTGATGAAAATCGTTTTCCACGCATGATCAAACAATTCGAACTTTGATTCAGGAATTTTAACCATTGTCAAAAAGGTGGTGTGACGCGGTGCATTGTCTTGATGAAAAATATTTTTTTCTTTTGCAAACTGGGTCTTTTTCACCAATTTTTTCCTTCAGCTGGCTTAAAAGGTTACAATAATATTCAGAATTTATTGCTTTACCCGTTTGCAGGAGGGATAGGTTAACTTGGCTGGCTGGAAGCCATCACATAGAGCTATTGATCCTTAGTATTACCAGATGGAGCTTGACCCTTACGTTTCTTTGTAGTAGACATCTTGTAATACATCTGCGTCTTTTGCGAATCTAAGTAAACTTTGGAGCTCTATCCCCGAGAGGTTTTCTAACTTCTCATATTGTAAAATCCTAAGCATTTTAATCTGATTCTAGCTAATGCAGGACAGGAACATAGAATGTATTCTAGCCTTTCCCTCTCTTCTAGTTCATTGCAAAATCTGCAGCTATCGTTGTTTGTGATTCCTATTTTGTATGCGTGGGTCGCTAGCAAATTGTGGCCTGTCAGCATACCTATGATAGTTCTGCTTTCTTTTCTAGACAGAGGTAGTACGAATCGGACGTATTTATCTGCACTCTGTGTACACATGATTTTCTGCAAGTGGCTAGATTATTCCACCTCCTATCTATCCGTATTTTCTTGTCCGCAGCGATATCTTTGTATACTGTATTTAAAGGTTTCAGTATGTCGTTTTCTTTTACGAATTGTCTGTAAACAGCGCATTTGGCAATCTCATCTACAATTTTGTTTCCTGCAATGCCCTTATGTCCGGGTACCCAATAGATATGCAACTGTCTGTCTGCGGCTAGTCTCTCTATGGCTTCCCTGCTTTTTAGAACATTTTTAGATGAAATTTCATATGAGTTTATTGCTTTTATCTCAGCTTGGCTGTCAACGTATATATTTATTTTGGAGTTGTTTGATGTCTTTGCGATTGTTATTTTTGCAGCCTTTCCTACCGCAAAGACTTCTGCTTGAAAGATACGAGTACTACAGTGGTCAGCAAGCTTGAATGGCTGCCTGATGCCTAGCTCTGCGCAATAGATCTCTGCCCCTACTTCGTCTACCATTTTCGGGCCATCGGTAAATATATTAAGAGTTTTTGGGTTAGATTTCATTCCTTTTTTCCATCCCTCTTCTTCTCTTGTTGTTCGGAATTTCTTCACCCAATTGCATTTCGGAGTCATATAGTCCGTTTGGACCCTATAAGTAATGCGTATTGAGCTATGACCGAATGTTTTACAGGTAAATTCGCCTGTCGCGCTGAGTCCTACGGCGGATTTAGTAGTTGGAGTAGTAGCCATTGGAGTAGTTCTCAATGCACCTGTTGTGCAGAGTGCACCAAGACGCTGTATACTATTCATAGGCTTTTTATGTGTCGGTCTTCTTAGCGTAGTCCACCACACCAGAGCGCCGTATAGTAATATTGGTTTTACTATAGCTGAGTAGCACCAATACATTATAGCAGGAGATAGACCCCATGTAACTCCCAGCATCCTTTTGCATGCGTATATTGCGTTACTGGCCTTTTTCTTCCTCTCTAACATATTGTGCTTCCATGATTGTTTATTATCCAGAATTGTTCCAAGCTACTTTGTGTGGTTTTTAAGAGTTAGTTCCACGTCGTTTAGCTTCGGGGGTTGCCAATAGGGGATCTTGTACCTTCTAGTAAAAAGTATCATATCCGTTTTATCAGCATTTATCCCTAGGCCTGCCTGTGTTGTCCATTCATTATGTATTGTGTGTGTATTATTCATTATGTTACTCACGGTGTTTAGGTATTTGCCTGTCACTACTATGGCTATGTCATCTGCATATGCTACTAATTTCGATGCCGTACCTTCCAATTTCTTTAGTAACTCATTAACAGCGAGTAGCCAGAGAAGTGGCGAAAGAACACCACCCTGTGGCGTACCCTCGTATGCTACTTTAGTGAGTTTAGCTTCGTTCCATTCCGCCTTTATTATTCTACAACCTAACAGATTCTTTATCCATGAATAAACAGCGGGTTCTGTATTCGTTGTATTTAAGCCCCTTAAAATGGCTTCTCTCGACACATTGTTGAATGCACCACAAATGTCTAGAAATACTCCTAAAGCATATTCCTTGTACTCTAACACTTTCTCTATAACTAACACTAGTGAGTGTAACGCAGTCTCTGTGGATCTGCTTTTAGTATATGCCTGTTGTGCCTAAGACATGAAGTCTGACATGTTATTTTCTCTGATGTGGGCGTCAAGGATTTTATCAAGCGTTTTCAGAAGAAATGAGGTCAAAGTTGAGAGTATCGGGTTGTTCTTCCCCGCTTTCGGTATACAACCTTTGCTTCTCTCCAGATAACAGGTATATATTATATGTAGTTAAGCCTCAGACATCCTGTGTATAACGCTTTTAGCCATGGTACCAAAAGATCACTCATCTTCCATCCGTGCCTGGCAATTTAAATGGGTCAAGAGTGTGTGATGCCTATTCTATTTTTTTGGATTGTAATAAACTCTTCCGTGATGTTTGCTACGTTATCTCTCAAGGGATCGCGATCTGGGTAGTATATGCATCCTGGAAAATGCGTAGTGACTAGATCTTGAAGTGATTTTTCATAACTATCAGTCCAGTCCCCGTTAGTTTTGCGAATTAAATTGGGCGTGGTGGGATGTTTTGATAACACTTTCCTGAGCCTAGCCGCTTCGTTTGTAACGGGTGATTTTTTAGCTATTATCTTTTTTAACTGTTGGCTTAAACAGCTGACGCACGTTTCGTTTTTTGTTTCACTGTCAAACAGCTTCAGTTTGGTCTATAATTTAACCATGAATCGTCTTACAAACGAATAACGCTTGTAAATCATTGAATTTTATTATAAAAATGCGTGTTCTCTTAAGAAAGTTTAAGACCCACTTTTTTATCAAAAAATTGTGTTCTGCGACGAAGCTCATTTTTGGATCAATGGGTACGTAAATAAGCAGAATTGTCGATTTTGGAGTGAAGATCAGCCAGAAGAATTGGAAGAGCCACCAATGTATCCAGAAAAGGTCACAGTTTGGTGCGGTTTATGGGCTGGAGGTATCATTGGACCGTACTTTTTCAAAGATGCTGCGAATCGTAACGTAACTGTGAATGGTGAGCGTCTTCAATTCGCAACTTCTCTGCTCGCTTGACAAAAAATTTGCACGAGGAAGTAACAACAAAGTTATCAAGAGAAAGATTCGGCACTAGCGAGTGAAGTTGTACTTTATCAAGCTGATGTAACTCTCTATATTCAGAGCTGCTAATTCTTTTTTCTGATATATTTTATTATAAAGGCTTATTAAGTGCTTCCTACCCATGTGCTACCAAGCAAATGCAACTTTTTAGCTCTTTACCAGTGCTTCATCTATACGCGACTCGCTAACGCATGGTGCATCGAAAACGGCTAAACCTCAAATTTAGTAACTTAAGACTGGTGTAAATTACTGAATACCCATGGTGAAAAGATTTTTAGAGCTGTACTATCTAGCAGACCGTTAGGCTGTGAGCGAATTTGACAGATATGCCAACGACATTCGTTTTGTGTTTAACTAAGCTAAAGCTAAAGGTCTAATTAAATTAAATTAAATTTCTCTAATCATATGTTCTCTTTCAAGCAATCAAGAACAAAAGCTATCTACAATAAAAAAAATTCTAATTAAAATTATTAAGTAAAAATAATAGATTAAATAAAACATACATAAATCAATATTTAAATTTTTTATCTGTTAATATACCATTAACATTCAAGCTACGACGCTTCAAATTGAAGATCAATCCGGATTCTTGACAATATTCAGCACTCAATATCTTGACTACCTGAGAACTTTTTGTAGCCGGTTTATTGCCGGAAGCGACTACAATGCAAAAAACACAGCATGGGGGTCAAGGCTGACAAATAAAAAGGCAACGAATTACTCGACGCGATTAAAACAAACAAAAGCGACCATATAAGCACGGGTGAGCCTACCTACTGGCCCACTGACATGAAAAAGAAGCCAGACAAACCTGATTGACTTCTATATCTATAAAAATGTAAAGCGATACTACTTCACAATATAATCAAACTATGATCTATCATCCGACCACTCACCAATATTCCTGACATTTCTCACCACACCTGACAGCGACTGGAATGGTACGACATGCTCTTAACCACAATGTTCCACTTAAAACTGAAAAGCAGATTGATCATGCCATTGCGCACTTTGCGGACCCAATTATGGAGCGGTATCTAAGTCGACGACATTAATCAAGACTAAAAATAAGAAAAATGGCATTCCAAACTCCATAAAACAGGCAATAAAATCGAAAAGAAAACTAAGGAAAGAGCGGCATACAACAACACATCCCGCAGATAAAGCACAACTTAACAAAATGACAAAGGACATTAAAGAAAGGACAAGAAGAAAGGATTCCGACATAAACATTCGGCCATTCAACAAGTGCACCGAGTAACTAACAAAATCATTAATGAAATTGACAAGAAAAATACTGTGTCGCAACTTATCTCGACGTAGCGAAAGCTTTTGACAGCGTATGGCACCCAGGACTACTATATATATATGTATATATAATAGGCGCGTAAACCTTCTGGGTGTTTGGCCGAGCACCTCCTCCAATTTGTGGTGTGTGTCTTGATGTATTTCCACAAATGGAGGGACCTACAGTTTCAGCTTACAGACGTAATCCAGAAATACAGCACTAACAACACACACACAAATTACTAACCCATTCGAACAAAGAGGTACAAGAAATACCGTACATGGAGCTGACGCAGAAATTAAGACTAAAGCGGATCACACCAACAGCATTAGCAGATACAAAAACTATTTTGACAAACTAAAACTAAGTATATTACTGTTGCTATTATATTAAAAGGAAGCTATGTAACTATTCATTGAAACATATTATTTAAATGCATATTTTAAGTAACAATTAATCTCCCACCTATAATGGAAAAATTACTAAGTGTCCATGGACAGATGTAATAAAAAAACTGGGATGTAATAAAAAAAATATATATATATATATGTATGTATATACCTTTTTTGGTTTATTTTTTTATTTTTTTTATTTTATTTATTTTTTTTTATTTATTTTTAATGCAAATACAGTAGGTTCTGTTTTTATGCGGTAGATACGTTCCGCAAGAAACAGCATAAAAAAAACAGCATAAAAAAAGCTACTAGTTCTATAGTAAAACTATAGATACGTTTCAAATGCTAAAACCGCATAATCTGAAATAATCGCATAAAAAAGGGCACTAGTCCCATATTATTACTATAGATACGTTCCATAGACCACATGAATCTGAAATAATTAAATAAAATCGCATAAACAAAATATTGTATCTTTGAAAATTATATCTTTATATATCTTCCATACTTGTAGGGTTAGCATTTCTGATGTAATCTGTGATGAGTTTTTGCTTAGCTGGTTTAGAATCTTGTTTATATGTACAATTCCCGATAGGCCGACATGCATTTTGTAATTTAAAAAAAAACCGCACTATTTCAAAACCGCATAAAAAAAAGCCGCATAAAAACAGAACCTACTGTATGTAAAATCAGTGTTTTGTAACAATATATTGTATTATAATAAATTGCGTATTTCGAAAATAATACCAAATTAAAGAGATAAAATTGTGGTAAAACATTTGTGGTGTTTTACTTCTTGCTATGGTGCAAAACTTTGTGTGGTGTACCCCAAACTCAATTGTACTAAAAAACAATAACATTTGTGTCTTCGCATTTCTTGAGAGAGAACTCTGCTATTATGCGATCCACACTCACTGTTATGCGTGCACAAATCAAATCCACTATCCACTAGAATCCACATGGATTTCCCCTTCAGCGGTCATGAGCTGCACACGATTATCGGCAGAGGGCGCTCATCGCCGATGAAAAAAACTACTTTGACAGTTGGCAGTCCTGCGCGTCAAATGTCAAAAATATCAATTTTAGTTGACAGCGAATTTTCATGCGTGTTGGGTGTGCGCGAGTGTTTTATGATTGCAATTGATTTGTTGCTGTTTTGTGGCATTTCGACAATGCCTAGTAGATTTACTATAGTTTAACAGTAAGAAATGTCTTTTTCTAAATGCAACACAAACAGACGATCGTGGAAAAGTGTTTTGTAACATGCGGGGAGGAGAAAAGCAGCTGGAAAAGTGTTAAAGTTGTTGGTATCTTCAGGCGCAGCCGTGAAAAAGTCAATTTGTTTACATCTGCTGCGGTACAATAACAGAAGCAAAGATAACAACAAAAAAGTGTGAAGTGTCAAAAAGAAGAATGCAAGAGTTCGCGAGTGTTTGGCATAAATATTTGCTTTTGTTTACATTTTTATCGCGAAAGTGAACACAAATCATCATAACAAATTGTTTTTGTTGTTGGTTTTATATTTTCGTATCTTCAATACGCTTGTAATTTTGTATGCACTGCATCTTCGCATTTGCCGCGTACCTATAAATTTGTGCAAAACCATTTCGGCCGCTTTGAGCAAGGAATCCACAAAATGGCTACAAAAATTAGAGAAAATTGTATATCCCTGCTGATGAGCTTTGGATGCTGGCTGCTGTTGTGCTGCAATGCTCAGGCTCATCTAAATGTGTATCTGAATCCACAGGAGGTGATGCGGTTATTAGGTAAGTTCATTGATCCCCGGCGAAACGCCAGATGTACAACGTTTATTGAGCGCGGGTGATAAGAAAGGGGTTTGCTAGCAAAATGAACGAACGTATTTTTGTCACACTGCGACTGCAATTGTGAATGCGTTGACTTTTGATGAGTGAAGTGCTTGCTTGTGAGAGATATGTATGCGCTGGATAGAGTCAAGGACTAAAGTCTACTTACAGCACATACAGTGGGTTTAATAACTATAGCACAGTGACTTATTGACCTTTTTTGAAAATTTATTGTAACTTGTTTAGTTTTCATAATTTGGATAATGTGTGATTTAATACCGAACACTTTGAGAAAAGGATGTAAAGGGAGTAGAAGGGTGTATCTTCATCCTAAAACTCAAAACCGCACCTTCCGGAGGCTTATAGTTTTAAAGTAATTTGCTGTTAAATTAGTGTAATTTAGCGAAAAATTAGTGCTGCCAGACAACGGAAAAAAAAACGAAGTTCGCATGCAGGTTCTTATGAATTTTACAGAGGCGTTTACTAGAAAGGGATTTGTAAAACCGCACTATTTTTGCGTAGAACTTTTAGTCAGGTAAGAGGTTTTCGGTGCCCCATAAAAACCATCTGCCCTTCGGAGGCGGCGAAAAATTATAGGTCCCTCCATTTGTGGAAAACATTCAGATGCACACATCAAACAAGAAACACAAAAAAGTTGAGTTTCATTTGAAATATAATATTATTAACAACTCTCTCGCAGCACTTATATTTTCCGTGCAATTTTATTTTAAATACAAAACTTCAATTCAAAAAGATGCTTGCATTTTGGCTTAAAACGTATCCTACTTGTCTACTAACTTTCATTTCACATTCATTAATTTTTTGTGCCTTTTCTTATTAATTGTACCTTTCGATGCACTACAAAAATAGGGGCTAATGCGTTTGATCAGTTGGTAGCAAATTGCAGCTGTAAATGGCGCTATTAACTACTTCTTTTACTACCAGTTGGAGACCTTTGAGGTGAACTAGAGCATTACTAATATTGGAAAATCCTTTATCTCAACTTGATAACTAAGAATATCTGCATTAAAAAAAAGGTCTTTTAAATTGAAAATACTATAATCTGTTTGTTGAGATGCTGTTGAGAATTATTATTCGAGATTTCATTTAGCTTTTTAATATCAAATAAATCTCGTATTGATATCAAACAAAAAGTTTGTTGGATACATACGTATGTGCATATGCATGTATGTATGTATCTGTGAGTTTTCAATAATACAAGTTAACTCTCCTGTAACAATTTGGGCTCATAGTAGAAATCAATCAGCTTAAGATACGAGAATTTACTTTTATATTTTGCCTATGCACCACTACGTGTAATGAGCTATATAAACTTACATATTTATAATCTTTCTGTTGCTTACCACATTTTTCTTTTTTTCAGTGAGTTGAAAAATTCAACTCGCCCAAAAGATGGAATTAACTCGTGAACATTTTCATGCGATGATTTATTACGATTTTCGACTTAGATTAGACAATAGTGCATTGGCACTTATCCACTGTGACAGGTTGGTACACGAGTTCCAACGTGACCGTTAATCCCTGCAGGATGAATTTTATGAAGTGCGTCCAAAAACAGTTCTTGTGTCAGAAAAAATTGATGCTGTGCGTCAACTGATAACGCAGGATCTTCATATAACATATCGCGAGATAGCGGCATGCTTGGGCATTATTAGGATGAACATACATATAATATTGCATAAACATTTGGTCGCCAAGAAGATTTTTTCTCGTTGAATAATGCATAATTTGACAATTGTACAAACAAGTTGATGGTTCCAAATAAATGTTAAAGAAATTCAGCCGCGGGGGTTCAAAACACGTCTATGACATTCATAGGTGACGGATCTTAAATCTGGGTACGTAAGGAGGTAACAAAGCAACAATTTACAGTATGGGTGTTTCAAGATGAGCTTAATCCAACAAAAGTTGTTTGCGACGAAGCAGCTCGAGGCAAATGGTTAAATGGCCACCTCTTTTTCGAAAAATCTGTTCATGTCGCAACTGCACCACTAGAATTATCCTTCTTATTCGTGCTAATGCATATATTCCTTATAAAAAATTAGTATCGTGAAACTACAAAAATCTCAATTATGTTATTGATAGCTCGTATCTGGGGGTTTCCATCGACCCTGGGCTGTTGGTGTAGACCTTCTCTTTCACGTGGCCCCAAAGAAAAAAGTCACAAGGTGTTAAATCACAAGATCTTGGTGGTCAATTGTGATCACCTCTTCGAGAGATAACACGGTCCGGAAACTTTTCCCGTAAAAAATCAATGGTTTCGTTGCTTGTGTGGCACGTAGCGCCGTCTTGTTGAAAATAAACGTTGTCCAGATCAATACCATCCAATTCCGGTCATAAAAAATCGTTAATTATCTCTCCATAGCGCAATCCATTCACCTGTAACACCTGTTATTGGAAAACCCTTTACATAAAGTAACCACAGATTGCTATTTTGATCTTGATACTCAATCAAATTTTATTTTATTGAAAAAGATAATTTTTTTTTTAAACAGATGCCTTCGTACCTGATTCAGCTAAAACCCATGCAAGTTTTTCGATATTTTTAATAATATTTTTAAGTAGTTGTTCGCATGATAGTCTTCAAATTGAACCGCGAAACCTCAATCATATTTGAAAATAAAGTAATTTCCCATCGTTTTCTTTTCGCGAGTTACCGATGCGGTTTACAAACAACTGATCAAGCGCATTAAGTCCTGTTTTTATTTTTTTGTATTGGAGTATTATTTCCAGCAATTCGTCGGGTTCATCGGTGAATGGTGAAAGATAACTAAAAGCGACGGCAAGCTTCTGTGCTTGTTTTATTGTTTTGGCACTTAGGGCATAATGATATTATGTTTTTCTGAATGGAAAACCGGCTTCTTTCATATCTATAAACTTTAGCGTAAAATCCTTTGAGCGCAAAATCCTAAGAAAGATATAAGACCAGCAAGGACAGCCGATGGATCTTACAAAATCAGATACAATGATGAAATCGAGCAGGCCAAAACATTGGTCATTTCGCTAAAGCTCAGCGGCTGAGATGTTTTGGACACCTACTTCGGATGGACGACATCAGAATTACGACCTTCAGACATACCTTCAACTTTCTTATTATGGGCAGTAAAAAGTGTAGAAGACCGTCAGGAAGATGGGCAGATGATGTTGATGTAGATTTACGCCTTATAATTGCTACGAGAAGCAACGCAATGAAAGGAGTCGTATGGAGCGCGTTTGTGAAGGAAGCACTGCCTTATCCCGAGCTATAATTGCTATGACGATGGCCTTGAGTGATACAAAAGTTTGTGTAGTAGACATGGTGAAAGAACAACATATTTGCCTAAAGATTAAAAAAAAATTACATAACACCACATGAATATGCATACATATATTTCCTCAACTTATTCCGGTTGAGTATTTCTTACCCGACGCAAGTATTTCTTATCCGACCCAAGTCAATTCCTAAGGTCCAAACATATTTACTCGTTGCATCGCTAAATGACCGTATTTTTGCTCCATTTTTTGCCGTCTGCGATCATGAAATTACACCAACTGTTTCATCAATTATTACTTTCCCATAATGCATGCATAGTTGTTCCCTTTGTTCAAAATACTCGCAATAATTTGTCACGTAATCTTCTTTGGTCTCTGTTTTTCGAACGACCACGATGATATTTTAAGATGATGACGAAAACTGATATTTTTAATACTTTAAGATAATAAAAAATCGAATGATAATTTAATATCAGTTACCAAAGTTGGGAGAATTTCGATAGTCGAGGTTTGATTGATAATATTTGCTTACAAGAAATTCTACCACACCCAGCCTTGGGTGGTACATTTGCTCTTGGCATAAAACGCTGATATCTTTTGGCAAGTAAACTAATTGGATTATTACTTTATATTAAAGTCAAATCCAGGTTTTGAAAAAGAAGCGCATTTTTTCGTCCCACGCGATGGACGGCGGTTAAAGTACAATAATAAAATGATTTTAATTTTAGCCAAAATTGTTCGAAATTGATAGCGTACGAACGCGTTTCATAGCTTGAAAATGATATTTGCAAATTTCCACATTTTCATTGCTTTCGAATTACTATTTCGTCATGCAACATCCTTGATTCGTTCTGCTGTCAATTAAACTATGTAAACATTTCTTCTGTCAAACCTAGTTCAACTTGGCAACTTTTCTGGGCACGTCATTTGAACTGTTTGCGCCTTTGTAAGTACTAAAAAGAATCAAATTCGCTTAATATTGCCGGGATGCCAAAGTTTTTACTAGGAATGTCAATTCAGAACTGTTTCAAAATATTCCACATTTTTCATACACTTTTTTTTATATTGACACCCATTTGCCGTTGATGGCGCAGATAAAATTTCAAACTTTAGTTGATCTTAGGCTTTTCTGCTCGTTCTTGATTTTCCACACTTTTTACATTCATCATTGAAATATGCAAAAAATGTCATTGCAACATTGAAGCGCGCGCATATTTGAGTTGCGTTAAGTAACTTGACACGCTTCTGCAGAATACTTTCCTACTTATTTACAAATGGTATTTGCATAAGTAGCTATGTGTGTATGCGTGTGTGCTGGCATACATATAATATATGTATGTGCATGTGCTCATATAGACTTGAAAGAATGTTTGTGTGTGTGTTCGGCAAATAATGTACTATGCCTGCACTGAGCAATTTGCTATGTCCACCAAACACTGCCATCACCTACGCCCCCGCCTGCTCCATGATCAGCAGTACTACAGCCACAGTTGGTCACGTTTGTCGCACTTGCTCTGCATACTTGCCACTTAGTTTTACGAGGAATGCTCCAATGCTCCAAAACTTTTTTCTGCTCCTCCTCCTTTTTTTCGTGTAGACACTTTTTATTTGACTCTGCTTTTCTTCAGTTCTCCTGGTGCTGCGTCTGTTGCAATGCCAACGAATTTTGTGTGCAAACAACGCAGGCCAACTTGAAGTTGTCTTTAGTTTCAGTTCAACTCGGCAATTGAAGCTCGCTATGGATGTGACTGTGGCACTGAATATGGATGGCAGTATGGCAGCACGGCAGCAAGTGCACCTGCATGAGTAAACTGAGGGATGAGCTAAAAGTTAGTGTATTTTCTTGGAACTGCAGCAACAAAAACTAAAAAACTCGTGCATCAACTCTTAAAAGAAAGAATACTAATAGAATGAAACAACAACTAATTCCAGAACTGTGTGAGGAAGTAAACAAATAAATAAACAAAAGAGAAGAAAAATAACAGTAATACAAAAATGGTAGAAGAATGAAATGAGCAACAAATAATTAAAGACGAGCAAATAAACGAAAAATGAAGCAACAAAATTCAAATTTACCATGAATTGACGACAAATGAAGAACAACAATAATAATAATAATACTGAAAAACTCAACTTGCGCTTGCCGTCCCAATTCCAATGCCAGTTCTAGCAATGGTAAAAAGAGTAGTGATTTAGGAAAAACAATTACGAAAAATTAGACAAAATGCAACGTCATTGTTTTGCTAACATTCGTAACTACATACACACACACACATGCATGCATACGTACATACAAATGAATGTGAGCTGTTGTTGCATTACAACATACGAATAACGCCTGATGAAGAGCTGGGATTTGAGAAAATAACAACTTCGGGTGCAACAATAACATTAAGCAACTGACATACAACGAATTTGAAATCAAAGTTTAATTGTTGGAGGACGCACGCATAGTTGGAGGATCTACATACATACGTAGCTTTATTAGTAATATTTAAATATCTTATAGAACACAGTGGCGGCAATACAAATCTTGACGCACAGAAATTGCAGTTTTTGCGGTAGAAAAATTTAATCCATCAATATTTCTGTTGTTTTATTATTATTTTAACTTCTCAAGCTCTCAAAACAATACTTCTGGACCTTCAGCAACGATATATCGACGCTCTTAGCAATTGGGCTTTCATGTCACCTGTAGGCGTCCACCTGTTATGATGAGCATTTATGTGATGTATTTTTTCTCAAATTATTTCGGGGAAAAAATGCAAAACTTTATTTGAGTTCCTAAGGATTGTCCGATTTGTGTCAAATATGCACCGTTTTGTTGTATAATATGTTGCCTTGCCATTTTAAAGGTAGCTTCATAATACCTCTCTCATAGAAGTCTGAGTCCTTATTGGCGTAAAACTCTGGTAAGCGATTTTCACAATCTTCTCTTCATACCAGTTTCAATCACTCAGCAAATTTTGTAATGCGAGAAAATGGTGGTAGTCGTTTGGTGTAGGTCCGGATTCCTTTCAAGTCCCGCCAAATACACAGCAGAACCTTCCTGACCTTGAGACCATGGTTTAGACTCCCTTTGATCTGTTTCTTAACTCTTTGGCCACAATCGTTTTCGCAAAATATTGTCGTATGCGATCTATTTTTTATCCCCAATCACCATCCGTTTAAGAAATGGGTCGATTTCATTCCATTTGGTTTCGGAGATGGAAATTCGAGCCATCATGTTTTTTGGTGCTTCCAGCTTTGCGCAACTGTTTAATGGTCAATCTTTAACTCCTGGGCGAATTAACTGTCACAGTATCGGCACCATAAACAGCATTCACAATTTCAACAATTTCAGAGACCTGGCTTGCATTTTACCCTTTATCAAAAAAAAAAACTGCAAAATGTTCCGAATTTTCTCTTTATTTACTTCCATTATTAATACCCTGTAACTCACAACTGAATGGAGCAAACAAAAAAGAATCAGAATAAAATAATTCAGTACATTCCATTGCAATGGAAATTTTCGGAGATAATAACGATACCCAAGCCTGGCAAAAGCCCCAACAAATAGTCTTCTTACCGCCCAATTGCCCTATTACTGTAATGGGGAAACTTTTTGAAAAAATATTCGCTAAACGTTTAAAAAATACAATTAAAAGCAGCAAACTGATACCTTCACATCAATTCGGCTTCCGTGAAAAGCACTCAAGGCCCTAGAAAATAACAAAGTCTGTTCGGCAATGTAGGAACATCAAGGATAACGTCGCTCAAACTTTCTACAAAATCTGAATTAGTTACCAAATAAAACCACTTATTCGTTTAATTTAAAACAAGATTTCAAATAATAAAAAACTATTCCGCGAAAATTAAAAAAATGGCGCTTTTGAAATCGTTAACTTCTATTGCTTGAATTTCTATGAAGATTTTGTCTGACGCGATGACGGCCACTCAAAGCTTGTATGCCTTGTATGGGAGTGGTTATGGATGCATAAATTGTAATCTGTTACTCTGTAAGAGGGAAATTTCCCAATACACTTTGTGAAAGCATGCCAGATTTACTAAACATGGTCGAAAATTGGTCAAAAGCAAATGGGCTAAGCATCTTCTTTACTAGGAAACATAGAATTCAAACTATAACTCCTCCGACTCTAGGTGGATCTGCACTGTCATTCAGTGATGAGTCCCGCTACTTAGGTCCGATAAACTCGGAGTTAGCCAATCATTTCGCCTACCTGATCATTGCAATGTATTTCAGGCGGAAGTCACTGCCATAAAAGAGAGACTTACGGTAATAAAACCGAGAGTATTATCCACAAATGAAGTCTTCATATACTCGGACAGTCAAGCAGCAATGAAAGCGCTTTAATCTAAAACACACTCGTCAAAAACAGCCATAGAATGTCTTAAGGTAGTAGTCCGGTGTAAAGACCGAAATTTCTACGTTTTTTCATGAATCTTTTTTAAAAAGAAAATAAAATAGGATCGTTTTAAAGTTTTTACATGTTTTTATTGGTGTTTTGAAGTATATAAAAAAAATTGTTTTTAAGTTAATTTTATATTAATTTGTTTAAAATTTTTGACGTCAAAGTGGAGTCCTTAAAAAAAAGATTAGTTGGTTCGGGGAAACAGACAGCCAAAGTCATCTGAAATAAAAAATTCAAAGAGATTGTTATTCTGTAGACTTTATTTTAGGTCCCGAACCTAAAATATACATAAAAATAAAAAAAACAAAAACAAAATGGCGGACTTGTGAAAAAAGTTCTCAAAATCTAATTTTTTTTCTTCATAAATTGTTTAAATTAGTAAATAGTTTATTATTAAAAAATTAAATGTTTTAAAGGTCCGGGATCTAGATATGTATGTCTAGAATAACGGGTTAAATTTTAAGCCAAATCAGTTGAATAGTTTTGAGTCAGTGATTCCCCGAAATTTCGAAAACATGTTTTTGAGAAAAACGCGTTTTAAGTTTCGACAACAGCTGCTGCTGGCACACACTACGGCACGCTCTCTTATTTTAGCTATAACTTAAACTAAAATAAATTAAAACTAAAATTTCTGTCTGAAATTTTTGTAGTATATTTTTAAGATGTTTTTCTTCCGAAAAATGTAAAAAACAAAAATCGATTTTTTGAACCCGTCACCCCGGGCTACTGCCTTAAATTTCTAAATGGCGTATCTAAATACTACAAAGTACACCTTATTTGGGTGGCAGGCCACAGGAGTATAGCAGGGAGCTGCAAGGCAGGTGAACTTGCTCGAACCGGTACCACGCTTGATCTCTATAGCCACTTGAAAATTACTTATAGATAGAGAACCATCAACACGGTAAATACAAGTTGGCAAAACCTAAGCAGACAGACATGGCCGAAATGGAACAGCGGCCGATCGAAAAGCTTGTTAAGATTTATCAGAGAAGTTATAAAAAAATGATAGGGATATTAACTGGTCATTTTTTAATAGGAAGCCACGCTAGATGGTTAGGACTCCCGTACTTCGATTTATGTAGAAGCTGTCTTAATACAGAAGAAGAGGAGACAATCAGACACCTTTTATGTGAGTGTGAAAGCTTAGCTTTAAGGAGACTCCGCACTCTTGATACGGCCATTTTTACTGATAAAGCGGATATAGCGCACCTAAAACTAACGAAGCTTTGCTTGTTTATTAAAGCTACCGGTTGGTTTGGAAAAGGAACCCATAGGATAAGGATAAGCTCCAGTGGTATCACAATCCACCTATGAAAGGTTTAAGTGTGTTGGTGCGACAGCCACTCTACCTACCTACCTACTCTCTTTAAAACAAAATTTAGTAATAAAATATCGTTCAATATTTATTCTTCTATCGATGACGTGTATGTATGTATTCACATGTACATATGTATGTATGTACGTTATTCCAAACGTGGTGGAAATGCGATTGTAATACATTGGGAACCTATTTTTAAAATGTCCTGTTTACGCCTTTTCTAAATGCGTTTGCTTGCAATCCGCTATCAAACACTCAATTTTATTTGGATGCATTAAAAAATACATCGCGTAATATTTATATGAATAGGTACGTACATCTGTTGACCAGGCGGTCAAAGGTTCCAATATGAAAAGTGTATAAATTTGGTCCACTATTCCGTTGAGGTGGTGCGTACTTTCCGGCTGTTGCATGCCACGGCGAATAAAGTGTGCATATGTACATATGTACGTATGTATATATGATGCATATATATGTATATATTTTTTTTATACTCGAACTTTAGTCGTGCGGTGACAAAATGTATTGCCTTGTGCTCGATTTCTTTCAACGCACATTCAATCTTATGCGTGTATGTGTGTACGTTTATGCGCACATGTGTGTGAGTGTTCTATAGCGTCGTGTACTATATTTTGAAAGTTGTGCGCCGTTTTTATAGCCATTCGCTGCTTTGTCATGCATTTTGTAGCATTTGCATTTTCCACAACTTTTTTCGAGAAAATTTTATGATGCCTTCCCGTACAATGCATTGCAATGGTGCGCCAGCGGAACGCTATAGCCAAAAAAGATGAAAATGAAATAACTTCTAAAATTCTTTTGGCTCTTGGTGCCGGCAATATGCGACTATTTTACGCATTCGTGTCGTACATTAAATGTCTCGCGGCTGCCTGCCCGGTCGGCTGGTGCTGGTGGCGTTGATGTCGCAGTTAAAATAGCCATTTGTTGTTGCCTCTTTATTTTTATTGATTTGTTTAATGAAGATGCAGTTAAATTGGTGACAATTTCCTCTTCATTCCTCGTTGCTTCTTTTTATTAGCTTCTCTTTCTTTTCGTTGTTGTTGTTGTTTGCGCAACGGGTCTCGCTTAGCGCATACACTGAGCCGCCCGTCTCGGCCCACATTAAGCCATAAAGTATGCAACTAATTATGCATTTAATATTTACTGCTGCATTCCAAATTATTTAAATGCGTTCAATTCTCTTTATGACTGTTTTTTCTTTATATTTTTACAACACTTTTTTATTTATTACATTTTATCATGAAATGTGTTGTCATGCAATGTACGTATGTGTGTGTACACACACAAACATTCGTATATTCCATGAAATTATGAATAGATTTCTCCGGACATTATATTTTTTTGTCTCGTTTTATGGTTGTGGAAAGTGTGTCTTTATGCAACCCAGTCACGTGCCCCCGTTGCACTTTGCATTGGCTGATAATAGACGGGCTGCTAGTTCGTTATGCTGCTTGAAGTGGTCACCATTCTTTCGAATAATTACTATGTAAAATAAAACACATATTTATCGATACATGCATGTTTATGTATAAGAATAATATAAAATAGGCATAAAGCTAGCAGACAACAAGCTAATGTGCGATATCATCGATAAAGATGTCTGTATCTATGCTTCTAAAACCTCACTCTACGAGGTTCGTATGAAAAGTTCGTGGAAAGTCTGAGATATGGCACTACTGGCGCGTATCGAGCTTATGTTTAGCAGCATCTCTTGGAAAATACTCACCAAGTTTCAGCCAGATCGACATACTTGTATTTTTTTATGTTTGGCATTCGTTTGAATCGAGGAAGTCGAATGTTTTTTTTTTCATCATGACAACGCAGCACTTCCCGCCTCAGCAGTTGCGAACGAAAAATTAACGGAAATATTGTTCCAAATCGTTTCACAGGGAGCAACTATGGAGATCCCCCTACTCTCCCTCGGACTACTATTCAAATTTGAAGAATTGGGGAGCTGACGGAAAAACGATTTCATTTAATCGAATTAAGTGGAAAAATGAAAGAGGTTTACTCCAAAAAATTAAGTAGTTTTTATTTTTGCGCGGACTTTTCAAACGACCCTTGTATCTAACTAACCAAGGTTGGTATTCGTTTGACATTTACCCTCACTTACAAAAGAGAAAGAAAAAAGAACTTAGAGAAATCGGAAGTCAACCGCGGTCAGCTACTTTATAACGGACGCTTGAAGCAAGTAAATAAATTTTATGTAGGTTTGAGATCAATAAAGCAACAAAATGCAGGTCTTTACCACTTCGTATTGCTTTACGCAGTTGAAGCCTATGCATATGACTACGCCAGCGAAGCTGTCAATGCGCGAAATTTCATAAATTCCGTAAAAACTTCTTCTCGAACACTCCAAGAGCCTCTTTATTGTTGTTATCAGCGTCCGGGATTCTGAGGTGTACATATAATAGGGCGGGCATGAAAAGGGACTTAGGTTAGGTTGAGTTAAATGGCTACCCACGAGAGTAGGACTCACTTAGACAAAGAATAGAAATTCGTCCATTGTGATGTCATTCAGAGGAAAAATAACCAAACAGGGGGCTTTGGGTTGGACGATGACGACCAATGACGGCTAATTACATTTGCATTAACCGCTTCTAGCCACTTATGAAATTGTGGTCTGTGATATTTAAACTTCCTGTATACGCAGGTGTAGCAAAAAGTGAGAGCCCAGATGTCTGAATCTTAGCCCTACGAGAGCAGGGTAGTTATGGAGAAGGTGCTGAGATGATTCCAACTCATCCACCAGACAGCTTCTGCAGAAAGAACTTGAAGTAATCCCAAGTCTCACAGCGTGGGTACCACCCACTACATTCGAGAGCTGCGGTTATGTTACCCTTAGAAGTTCCCTCGTAAGAACTTTCCCTTGATGAGAGACTTGGAATGTGTAGTTTTTTTTGATTTTACTCCTGCCTGCTGGTTTTATTATCGATATTAATGTCGATTCTAAGTAAAAAAAATCTTAATTTTCAATCTTAATTATAACAGTTTAAAAAGGCTGGAACTCGTGGCGCGCCTGTTTAGTTCTATGACAAGATAAAGGGTTTTTCAATTGGCGCGGGTCGATTTTGGCGCCCTGTAGCAGCCATTTTGTTTTGGTGACATCTGTCAAATCTTTTGTTTATTATTCAGTTGTTTATGCCAAATCATCATGGCAAGTTACACGATTAAACAGCACGTTCAAATGATAAAACTTTATTATCAAAATGAGTGTTCATTAACGCAAACGTTGCGCGCATTGCGCCCATTTTTCGGTAGACGTGGTGGCCCTTCCAATTTCTTATGGCCCATGTTTAACCATATGGACCTAGACGACATGTGGTTCCAGCAGGACGGCGCTACGTGCCACACAGCAAACGCCACGATTGATATTCTGCATGCATACCCGCCCTTATTGAAAAACCCTTTAGATATGTTTGGTCGAGCTCCTCCTCCTATTTGTGGTGTTTCTCTTGATGTTTTCCACAAATGGAGTGACTTACAGTTTTACGCCGCCTCTGGCTGGCAATACTGCACTCGGAAAATACTTTTTCTAACATTTCGCTGTTTCATGCACGGAGATTCAAACCTACGCGCTCCCGAATGGTAGCCAGGCACCGACCCATTCGGCTAAGGCGGCCGTCTCGTTGATAAGATCACAATTTTTACGAATAATGATATGATGATGATATTGCGTCCGCTTCCTCAGTTTGTGGCTCTATCTAGCTGCGCTACGGTTATGGGTGTTTCTTTATAAATAGTTGACTAGCGGGGCATCAATCTGGCCATCGTCTCCAAGCCGCCTTCTTTGTTCTTAGAATTTTCGGGCATTCTTTCTGTTGGTCAGCATCTTAAGATGTTCACTCCCGTACTTCGTCATTCATATTCTTTTTTCAACTAACTCGTCTGTTTTCCTTTCTTAACTCGCGATAGGACTCCCACCCAACGCACGTTGTGTTCGTTAGCAATGTGATCCACTGGCTCCACAGATGGGCCAGATATATAGAGGCCAGCAGCATTGACGCTCGACGTGAAGGATTTTTTTGTCTTCATTATATCACTGGAGATTTTTAACTCGATGCCTAAAGATTTTATGCGAACTTTTACGGCTCTTTCTACGTTTTCATAACCCCTCATTGGACTGAGCTCATTTTTAAACTCTTAGATTTCAATTTCAGCGTCTCCATTTACTTGTTCTCGTAATCCTTGAAATTTCATGATACAAAATATTGTGTCTCTTCAAGAAAGCTTTGTGTGCTCTGTTCTACTTCTTTGGGTCAGCTATAGTATGTACTCACAAAGCTGTGTCGATGCTCAATTCTTGGACCACAAAACAATATCATGAGAGGTGCGCTTGCGATTCATAAAATCCGAAAAATATGTTTGCTATATTTGTGGTACGCCTATTTTAGAAACAACATTTCAATGTTTATTTAATCTGAGGTGTACGTCTTCATTGTTTTCCAAAAGCATTGTTTGAAAGCAACTAGCAGGAGAGCGGCATCTAAATTTGCTAATTTTGGTTTTATAAGTGCCCGACCAATAAATTGGCATCCGACATAATCGCCATATTAAAACTCACAAGTTCAATCTACCTGAGGTCAATTGAAGGTGGAATCGGTGTTGAACTTTGAACTCTTTGATTTACTTAGAAGAGCTCAATTTGTATGCTGATGAAGTTGTTAGACATTAATATGAACAATCAGCAATCGCGGCGATTATTATTGGAAACAACTGTCATTTAAAGTGCAGTGCACCATGTGTTAATCTGCCACCGGCACTTTGCCTACCCCTTAGCTGCACCCACACGCGTTCATTATTAAGCCTGCAGTTTCAATTCCATTTGATCTGCTTCGATTTAATTCCTTCGTTTGTCGTTCGCTGCTGCGTCAGCGAGTTCCAACTGAATCTACGATGTCATTGTAATAAGTGATAACCTCTTGTCAACCGTACCATTTTCTATGGCGAATTAACTCGACGCATTGCATTCAAGTAGAAAAAAAATCTATTCAAAGTGAATAAAGAACCGCGCGTAACGCGACTGGAACGCTTGGCCTGGATTTGCTGGCGTACAGTGAATGCATTCAAGCATTGTTGCATCTATGTGGGTGTGTGTGTGCAATACATAAATTAAATTTTCAATGAGATGCAAAACAGTTTTTAATTGCCAACCATCGAGATATTTAGTAAATCAACTTCTATGGGTTGGTGACCTCATTGAATGCGGGTGTGATAAGAAACTCGGAGCTAAGCTTGTACGCAGTTGCAATATTCAATTCGTCCTGATTTAATTGAGTGGTATTGGGGAGAGAACAATCTGTTTATGACTGCTTATGACTATTATAGGTCAAGAAGGTAAATTAAAAATGTGGATGGGTTAGGTTGGAAGGAGGTAATTTTAATTAACTGTCCGATTTCTTTTTCGTTTTCCGTTATGGCAAATCGAATAAACTATGAAATAAAGTTCTGTCGCGCCACTAAAGTATTGTAATAAAGTAATTTTTTATGTATTTTTTTATGATTGTCAGTGCCAAACCGTGACAACCTTAAGAGCGCTGACTCTGATTTTCGTATATAACTTGCGTCGCTTTATTTTTTGACGTGGTTTTTGCCCTTGCTTTATTCGAAGCTCTCCACACACTCACCGATGTCCAGATTGCGTGTCGTACTCATAAACTCACGTCTCGTCTCCAGTAATAATGCATTTGATGAATGTTTGGTCGGATTCAGCCTTGGAAATCTTGTCTTTGGCGATATCAATGCGGTCCCTTTTTTGGATGAAATTCAGGTCTTTTGAGATCAACTTTGCAGCAACACGGTGTAAACCCAACTTATTAGCTACAATGTCCTGAACGGATCCATAAGCAGTGTTTAACCCTCCGTTGGGCACCCGAGTCTGGCCCGAATTTTTCGAATGTGGACGTGGATTTAACATATTTTTATTATAGCTGGCTCGGTAGTCTAGCGTAAGTGCTTTAGCCTGACATCCCAGAAAGGGTTCGAATCCCACGTAAAGCACAGTCCTCGCACTTTTCCAAATTTACCTACTTTCCGTCTTTCTAAAAAAAAAAAAAAATACTCATTCCTAAACCCAATAAACTTAACTTTCTCATCCTTACTCCCGCACAATGGTCAGCGCATTATTATTATTATTAAAACAAGCAAAAACAAAAAAAAAAAAAAACGCACAGTTACACAATGCATCAGTGGTGTTAGCAAGAGAAAGCGGGCAATCGCGATAATAGCGCAGACACACCAAATTTTCGCGAAGCCTTCAACCATCTGTTTGATCCTTCTGTCAGAAAAATCTGATAGCGCTCAAAGCAGTAAGAAGGCGTTGTTCTTAAGTAACGACAGGTGGGCATTCCCACTACTTAAAACTAGTAGCGGCAGGCTTATCACCTGCCCAGTCAGAAATCAAAATAGATGAACGAAACCAACACAAGACAGAGTATTTTCGAGGCCCTATACTCCCGAGAGGAGTGAACAAGGAAAAAAAAATTATAGCTAACGACTTGAGCTTCCAGGTTGCTTCCTAAAATTTAACTTTCTATCGATTTATGGATATAACCTTTTAAAAAAGGAACTCGAACAGAATGTCAAAAGACAGACCCAGAGGGTTAAGCCCTATACCAATTCCCTGATGGTTAATTTGCGGTTATCAACTTTTTTTCACTTTATCGATTTTGGCATCAGTTTCCGAGGTCGACGGCCTGTTAATCATAGATGTTGCAGTCTCATAAATAAATCAAAACTCAAGTCAGTTGACTTAGAGCGTAACCTGCCGGTTGTTCCGAGAGCTTTCTAATCAAGGTAGGTATAGACAAAACCGACTTTATCATATCTCTAGGCAAGCGTGGCCGAAATGGGATCGAAAGCGACCATGAAATCTGTAGATACTCTGTGTGTATAAGTGCAAGTCCCAATAGAGAGACCCCTTTTTGGCATGCGTGCTAAGTGTTTTTAACGACAGCCTCCTCTAGCTACTTACACATCTCGCTTCGGTCAGAAAGTAATTCCTTCTAACGCTTTAGATACATACATCTTGTGAGTACCGAGTTGTTCAGAGGAAACATCAAAAGAAATTTTGCGTGCTCAAATTGACACTCCGCAAGAAAATGAAAGGCTATATCGGAAGCAATGTAAATAACTTCATTTCAAGGCAAAGTCCTTCAGCTCAGTCCAAGTAAAAGTCCTATTGGTAGATTTAAAATTGTTCGGCTTCGCAAACCATTCGTTTTCTTATTTCTATGCACTTTTAATCAAAATCCCATAAAACCCCAGCATCTAATCGAAGTCGCATTTATCCAAAACAAGAAACTTCTTAATCAATATGATGCAGTTTTCACGAGGCTCCGATGTCCACGCCCTATATGCTTTTTAATAATTTATGCTACTTACAAACTGTCCACCAAACAGCCGCAACAGTATTTGCCAGAAAACGCACGTCCATTTCTGTGTGCATTTGAAATCTTGCTGCAACCAAGTGTGGGTCGAAAGTTGCCACACTTGCCACATATGTACATACATACATACTCGTATATGCAGTGATGTGCTGTGCTAACGAGAGATGCAAACTAGAATGATAGGGATAAAATTGCCGCACATTTGGCCAGCTTTGCCGCCTGGTTGTTTGGTCGGCTGTCAACTGACGGGCCATTAGTCTGTGTCAAAAGCAATTGACTTAAATCGCAATCGTGCAATCGCATCTCAACGCCTGGCTAGCGCTGCGGCTTGGCTTCGCTTAACACACAATTTCGCTTGGTTTGACCGGAGGCTCTATTTGTGGCAGAAACCAATGCGTAATTCATTAGTAACAAATTTGTCTCTAAACCCTGGTAGAAACACATACATAAGCACCTAGTCCATCCGTTTGTACAGAGGGGTGTATATATACACTCACACACATACATACATACATGCATATGGAGCATGTCCGTGTATGCATGCATTATGCATGAACGTTTGAATGTGTGATGTTTGTGTTTAGCTTCTACAGTCTTTCACGGGTGGTAAGTAGGCCAAGCAAACAGCAATAGTTGACTTGCAACAACTGCCACCGGTGACGTTTGCTTGATGCTACCTGATGTTGCTGCTGCTTGCCGATTCGGAGCAATTTATTTTACTCACAGATACGGCAAATCAGTTGTCACTCAAATGCACAGATAAACGACCCAAACTACACACATACAAACGCACATGTGAACATGCAAATATAAGAATATTTGCAGCGTCGAAATGTATACCAAATGTAAACAGTGAAATCTCTTTCCTCCAGTTGTGAAAATTTACTTATGCGGCGAAAGTGAAGGCGAACTTTTGTAACGATTCATTACTATTAGAGAGACACTAACAATTACACAAACCTATACTAACATATTCACATGCGAGTGTGCCCTGAAGAGAAATTTACCGGTGCCGAAAAGTCGACGGTTTGCTTCTCTTTTCCATAAAAGCAACAAAGCCGGCGTATCTTCTCCGACGGTACCAAACTTGCTTGAACTAATTAGCAGCATCCATACATCTCTCTACGAAAGTTCGGGTTCGTAAAAAATAATAAGAGGTAAACAAATAATTTTTTTCTCTGAAAAATTATAGCTGAATTGAGGAACTTTTTATAAATTTTTACCATATATGAATGCTCGAAAAACGACAAATAAATATTTTATTTTTTATTTATTTCCCGTGGTGAACAGAGTTTTAGAGGCGTCCTATTAATCAGGTCGTTATTCGGCTCTGAGCGAATTTGACTGAATTACCTTATGGCCTGACGTCACTTGGGATGTGTTTAACAAAATTTAGCTTATGTTAGAGATAACGAAAAAAATAACCTAATGACACTTCGTTGCTATCTGAACAACCACTGATTGGGCGAGTGTGGGAATGCATATGAAATGATCGTGCGGAATTCGGCTGCCGAATCTCCCAATTGACGTGGCAGCCAAAGTTCCCCTCACAAGTTTCTGTTTCAACATAGCTAAATAGCAAACTTGGTAATCTATCATCCTTGGATTTTCCCTACTATATTTTTCCCCTAATATATTTTATACCTGTTGTTGTGGACTCGCGACATTAAATACTGTTATAAGGTTGTCAGCCTTAGGACCAGTCTCCTTCAGGAGACCCAGATCACGCACTTCTTTTGTTGCCTTTCCTTCCACTGGGGTTTCACACCTAGTGAGGTACCCAGTCTCTGGCTGGGGTCAACAGCTTCACCGCTAGAAGAATTCAAGTTGGGAGATTGACAGTAAGAGGTGATATACACCATGTCTCAAGATCAGTATTCAAGTTGCACATTACTGCCCTTGGAGAAGCCAACAGAATATATACATGAGCGATTGAAAAATTCAGCTGTAGAAGTGGGTCTACGTATAAACACAGTGAAAACGAAATATATGCGCTTCCCAAAGAAACCAAGTGATGATGCACGCATTGAAATCGATGGTGATTGCTTTCAGACGGTTGACAAATTTAAATACTTAGCTCTCTTCATCAGCGCGGCAAATATGTAAAGCATACTTTGCACACATAAAATTATTCAAGTCTCGATTACTATCAAAAGCTCAAAAAATGGCAATGTATAAACGGCTTGTAACAGCAGCGAGGTAAGGGTACTTAAAACAACAGACATCCACCAAATACATACTGAGGTTTGGCAGAAAGATACTGTGAAAAATATATGGTCCCTTCCGCGGAGATGACGGAACATATCGGGTAAGATACAATCACGAACTCGATGCATTGATTCAAAATGGAGACGCGATACGCTGTATAAAAGTCAACGAATCAGATGGCTGGGGCACATGTACAGAACGCCCAAATGGAGAGCTGCCAGTATAGCGTTCCATAGGCAAGTGGTTGGACGAACAGGTCGAGGAAGACCAAACAAAGGCTGGATTGATGAGGTCACAGCCGACTTGCGGAAAATGGGGATCGCAAACCGGCAAGGCGTAGCAGAGGATCGATCGGAGTGGAGAACTGTAGTTGTAGAACCAATGGTCTGTACAAGGCTGTAGTGCTATTGATGCTATTTTATACCTCTCTTCTGTATACATCTCTCCTGTTTTTCTCCCTTCAATTCATATAATGGTATCACAAGGGACGAATTTTGATTAATCGACCAACTGGGCGCTCTCGTAAGCAATCGTGTAATCTTACCTAACTTAATATATTTTTTTTAATATTTGTTGAACGCTGTATCCAACAAAAACTTTTTCTTTCCTAATCTTCATTTCGCGTTTAAGCTAGCTTTATGACCAGTTTCAAAGTCACCAAAGACATCTAGACGTAAATGGACTGAACTTTTTACTTCAACCAACAATTATTATTATTTCATTACTAATTTGTTTTAGCTTTTCCTTGAGCGAAAATTTCCACACCTATACCAAAGCCATTTTGCTTCAGTAATTTTTTTAAAAGAACTCTTCTTTTTTAGAAGGTTTTTTTTTTTTAATAGTTTTGACAAGAAATGGTGCAATGATTGATATTATTTCTTTTGTAAAATTACTAAACTTTATTGAATTCATATTTTCCATTTTATGCGATTGCCACTTGTCAACTTTCTGGAAACTTTAGCCTTCCGCACCCACAAAACTTCAACTGCCATCTGAGGTCATCACCATTAGTGAAAGTTTTCCATGTACAGAATTTTGCGAATAGCGAAATAAATGGTAATCTAATAGTGAAAAACAATATGCCAATGGATGATAAAATATATCCAGTTTCGCTAGCTGTTGACAGGAAAGTTCTGAATTGATAATTTGGTTCCCTAAAAGCAGCGCACAATTGCTGGCGTATGCCGATGCTTTCACATCATCGCCTTTAACAACAGCGCTGTTAGTTCTACCTGTTCTAAGCTAGATAAAGAAGCAAAGGTAAGGGGTCTGATGGTGAACAAGGACAAGACGAAGTATCTCCTGTCATCAAACAAACAGTCTGCACACTCTCGTATCGGCACTCATGGCTCTGCTGACAGTTATGAGTTTGTAGTTGTAAGAAGCTTTGTTTATCTAGGCACCAGCACTAACACCAATGATAATGTCAGCCTTGAAATTTAACTGAGAAGTTGTCTTGCCAACAAGTGATACTTTGGACTTAGAAGGCAATTGAGTAGTTAAGTCTTGTCTCGACGAACAAAATGAACACTTTATAAGTCTAACCTTATGCTCGTCCTATCATATAGCGCAGAAGCTTGGACGATGACAACATCCGATGAGATGTCCCTTGGTGCGTTTGAGGAAGACCTCCTCTGCGCCGGAAAGATTAGGTGTAGAAGGACGGGGTTTCACTTCGTGTGTCCAACTGGCGCCGGTTAGTATGAAAAAGAGACGAGTGGCGCGCTTTGTTAAACTCGACCAAAATCAAGTAAACGGTTATAGCGCCAACCAAGAAGAAAAAAGCAGCTGAAAATACATAGGCGTAAGGGATTGGTTCGTTCAATATCCTTCACTTCATGGAGAACTCCAATATAGGATCTTTTAAACAATGAAATATCTGCATTCGTTGCATCCAATCTCTCTGCGAATTCTCGCAAAGTTATCAGATAATCTAAATATGTAAATTGTGACTTTAATCTGATTGCCATCAACTTCGGTAGATCGAAAACAAAGAGAATTTGTTAAAACCATTCTGGCGCATGCGCATTGTTCGAGAATCAATGCCATTCTTCTTTATTTTTGTTTATTATAATCTCAGATTGGAGTTTAGCCGAGCTCCTCCTCCAATTTGTGGTGTGCGCCTTGAGGTTGTTCCACAAATGGAGGGACCTACAGTTTTAAGCTCCCAAAGGCAAAAGGTGTTTTCATGGCAGAAATACACTGAGGTTTGCGGAGTGGCGACCGATATTACAAAAAAAAAAACTTGTTCTATCACTTTGGTGTTTAGTGCATGTAGATTCGAACTCTCTCGAACGCACTCCCGAATGGTACTCACGCACCAACCCTTTCGGCTACAGCGGCCACCTTTTATGAGGAGCTTATCCATTTATGTATTTATTTTATCTTAATCCTAGATTGGTTCGTAATTGTCGAAATCCAAGTTGCTGCTACTAAAAATTCGCCTTGTTAGTTTTAAGTTCTCCCTGCAGGGTGTGCCTAACGGCTGTTCAAATGTATGTCATTACAGCGAGTGGCTAAAGTAAACAAATCGAGAATTCAAACTGAACAAAAATAGATAAACAAGGAAATCTGTGGATTGGCGTTGATTTCTTTTCATTTTTTGGGTATTTTTTGTTGCAAATAGTTTTAGCATTTCCATATGTACCATACATTCAAGTCTACTGACGAAAACTACCCAGAAAATGAATGGGTGGTTAAATTTTTACTTATCTCGAGCTGCTATCCGAAGTGTATGGGAAAAGCTATTATTTTTGTGTGTAGCACAACCAAAGCTTCAAACAAATTTGTTAACGACCGCATCCGTGGTCGTTGGTCTTCATCATAGACGTATGTATCGTTTATTCTGGCGATAACCGCAAGATATCGCACTGCGGCATTTTGATAAATGATCCTTAAAGAAACACATACATGCATTCTTCACACATATGAGTGCATATTTGGCGTACACGCGAGAATAAATAAGCGTGTATGTGTGCTTGTGTGTTTGTCCATCAAAAAAAGACATGCGTTAAAAAATCCTTTAACCCCCCGTTTGGACACCTGATTTAAAACCTGCGATTGGGCTCCCGGTTCTGGCACTTTTTTCGTCCTGTTCGAGGATCCTTTTTAAAAGGTTATATCCACAAATCGATGGAAAATTTAATTTTTGGAAAGCTACCTGGAAGCTCAAGTCGTTAGCTAAAATAGAAATAAGTTTGTTACATTCACGTCCAAAGTCGAAAGAAATTCACGTCCGAAGTTTGGCCAGACCTGGGTGCCCAACGGAGGATTTGTTTTATTCAATAAAGTAGCTTCCTTTAATAATTTATTTATTTACACAACTATCCTTGATCTGTTTGAATCGCTCAGTGCAATTGTATACAGGGTTTTCAAGCAAATATGATCTATATGTTGGGTAATTTCATTTTACCAGCTTCGCGGCTGGTACAGAAAACGGCATTACCAAGCTAAACAATTTTTTCCATAACTCTTTTACAACTAGAATGCTACCATTAAGGGGTTATAAACAGTTAGAAG
The DNA here is from genome assembly GCA_037575425.1 of Anastrepha fraterculus. NCBI lineage: Eukaryota > Metazoa > Arthropoda > Insecta > Diptera > Tephritidae > Anastrepha > Anastrepha fraterculus. Next base: position 249,114 of record JAYXIM010046242.1, read on the forward strand.
GCCGAAAAAAGCGGAATTTCCAGAATTTTTCCTTGAGAAAACTTTCAAATATTTTGATCTAATTTATACACATATTATGTTATCTTTTAACTGTATTTTAGGACTTAGTATTAGTAAAAATATTTATTTGGAAAGGAGCTACAGCTGATCTCCGGGAGCTCATCTCAAAAAAGACGTTTTGCGGTGACCACTATAGCTCTGAGCTGTATCCTCTGAAATTAAAAAATCAAACAGATTTCGTTAAAGCAATGTTAAATCTAGTAATTAATAGAAGGAATAAGCAAAATATTTTTTTTTGACAAAATGGCGGTTTCTCAAAAAAAAAAAAAAATCGATTTTTGACCAACATTTTGGTGAGAAAAATTCTTCGATTAATTACTAAAAAAGATATTTAAGAAGCTCGTGTTAAAATTTGAGACTAATCGGTTAAGCCGTTTTCAGGTAATGTTGGTCACCGACTTTGAAAACACCATTTTGAGAAAAACGCGTTTAAAGTTTGAAAAGCATAGGATATAGACGCCTTTTCAAATTTGCGTGTAACTTCCAAAATATTCACCGGAACGACATTAAATCTGTGTGTATTCTTAAATACATATATGTAGATACATTAAGAAAAAAAATAAATAAAAAAAATCAATTTTTTGAAAATTTTAACTAGAGGTATACTACTGTGGGCAAAAAGTAAGGGGAATTTGGTTGTAAAATGAAAAATCTTTATTTATTCTTGTAAATCAATTTCATTCCCTTCAAAATAATCCCCTCTCGACTAAGTACACTTATGCCAACGATTTTTCCAATCCCCGAAACATGCCAAATAGTCCATTTCCGGTATAGCCATCAGCACCTTCTTCGTTTCAGCTTTTATCTCCTCAATCGACTCGAAACGCGTTCCCCGGAGTGGTCTCTTGAGTTTTGGGAATAGCGAGAAGTCACACGGAGCTAAATCAGGCGAATACGGTGGTTGCGGAACGATATGCGTGGAATTTTTGGCGAAGTGGTCACGAAGAACGAGTGCAGTGTGATGCAAAAACCAAGAGTTGTTGGCCCATATTTCTGGTAATTTTAGACGAATTGCTTCACGTAAACGACGCATAGCGCTCAAATAATATTCCTTATTAACAGTTTGGCCAGGTAGAAGGAATTCATAGTGCACCACACCACGAAAATCGAAAAAAACTGTCATCATGATCTTTATTTTTGAACGACTTTGACGTGCTCTTTTCGGTCTGGCCTCGCCTTTAGCACGATATTCGCTTGATTGGTCGGTTGTTTCAGGGTCGTAAGCATACATCCAAGTCTCATCTCCCGTAATGATGCATTTGAGCTTGTCCTGATAGTCTGAAAGCATTATTTCACACACATCAACGCGACGACTTTTTTCCAAGAAATTGATAGTTTTCGGTACCAAACGAAATTTGACTTTTCGTAGGCCAAATGGTCTTTCAAAATGGTTTTTACAGATCCTTCTGATATTCCGATCATATCAGTAAGGTCTTTAACAGTCAACCGACGATTTTTGAGCACTAACTCCTTCACTTTATTGACGCGTGGGTCATCTGTTGACGTCGATGGTCGTCCGGACTGCTCCAAGTCATCAAAACGTACTCGACCCCCTTTGAAGACTTTGTACCACTTATAAACATTTTTCTGCGACATGGTCGAATCACCAAATGCCTTCTGCAACATGCTAAACGTTTCCGCAGCCGAAATTTCATTCCGCAAACAAAATTTGATGGCACTTCTCTGCTCAATCAAATCAGACATTGTAAAAATCGAAAAATGCACTCTTGGTCGTTTGGTAAACACAAGCGTTTGACAAATAAATTCACCTTACTTTTTGCCCGCAGTAGTATAGCCCCTAAATGGTGCACCTAATTAGCATTTTCTTTCAAGAGTGTTGTTTTGTTCCATGTTTTACCTATTTGTTTTAAAACACAAACTCGTTGATGGTTTGCCAACGTGGTCCATTAAATGTGACGTCATTTCTCCATTTGAGGCCAATGAAACGAGTTGAAAGAAAGGTAAATATTCAATTTTATAGTTCGATACCACTTAATGAACATATTCCTGCAAATTGAACATATAGCTATACTGCTCACTCTAATGCTTTTTTTAAAATCAACAACTAAATAAATATTCATCATATGTGACAAATAACAATTGAGTTAGTTGCTGACTAATCAAATTTGATCTAAAGGATGATTAGTTTGCGATAAAATATTAAAATAAAAAAATTTGAAAAAATCTCTTATGTTTAGTTAAAGTTTAGAAAATACCTTATGATTTTTTTCTAATTTTCTGTTGGCGTTCTTCTTCTTCTTAAATGGCGCGATAACCGCTTACGCGATTTTGGCTGAGTTTAACAAAGCGCGCCAGTCGTTTCTCGTGCTAACCGGCGCCAATTGTACACACCAAGTGAAGCCAAGTCCTTCTCCACCTGATCTTTCCAACGCAGAGGAGGACTTCCTCTTCCTCTACTACCACCAGCTGTTACCGCATCGAATACTTTCAAAGCCAGAGCGTTTGTATCCATTCGGACGGCATGACCCAGCCAACGTAGCCGCTGGATCTTTATTCGCTGCGCTATGTCTATGTCGTCGTAAAGCTCATACAGGTCATCGTTCCATCGCCTGCGATATTCGCTGTTGTCAACGTGCAGAGATCCAAAAATCTTACGCAGAATCTTTCTCTCAAACACTCCAAGCGTCGCTTCATCGGATGTTGTCATCGTCCACAACCAGATATCCTGCATTGCTTTCTCGCAGCACACTTCCCCATCAACTCTGCGGTTCAACTTGGAGCCAACCGTAAACAAGTTTGCCATGTCCTGTCACCAAATGTTGGATACCGCCCACTCCTTCCTTGAGGGAATATGAATATGTATTCGTTACCCCATATGTTTGTGCCTGCCTCGTCGCAGAACTGATAAAATGAGGCTGTTTTACTTTGCCGGATCTCCTTATTTAGCTGTTTTCTAAGATTCTTAAAAGTTACCAGCCTTATTTCGTGCTTCGCAGTGTTCCTTAGCCTTTGGCAGATCCTTCTCTCTCTGAAGCATTTTGCCCTTAGTTCTTTGATGACAGCCTTTTACTTTCCGAGCCATCGATGCACCACAGGCTATAACAATGTTTGGCACGAGCCTATTTGCTGCCTCTGTTGCTGATTCCTCCTCTTGTTCGCGCTCTATGACCTCGTTTAAAGCAAATTCGAATAGAGGTTGGTCCAGGGCTGTTGATCTCCATGCTTGGCGCAGCGATTTACTAGAGGAAATATAATGACTGTCTCGTTTTTCTACCAGGATGTCTATAACTAGCGCTTGATGATCGCTGAAGGTATAGTGCCCTCCGCTGACCTTCCATTTGACGCATCGTGTCAAGAGCTACTCGTAAGAGTGATATCTATGATGGATTATTTATTATACCTATGAAAGGTGGCTGTTCTTCCATCGTTGGCTATGACCACATTTAGCGGAGCGAAGGCTTTCAATAAAGCTGCGCCTCTGGCGTTTGTTCTCTTACTACTCCATTGTACTGCCCACGCATTAAAGTCGCGGGTATGATTACCGAGTGACGGCCACTCGCAGTCTATACAATATGGTTCAGGAGCTCTTTTAACTTAGGAAGGAATCGTCCAGGCCCAAACGAAGCCCTTTCTCGCAACTGCTGTATCCGTTTTCTGAAACTGGTGGGTGCCACATGTCCATATGCTATTTTTTGGGTCACAACTAGCAGCCAATCATTGCGCGAAGCAATCCTGATTACTGCTACGTCAACCTTCATGACTATCACTGTCTGCTGAATAGTAAATCTTGAATCCTCTGTTTTTACGAGTATGCATCCAAAAAAGCACCCGTTATATATGCATTAAGTACAAACCATGCAGATTAGTTATAAATATTGCTCCCAAGTGTGGTAACAAGATGCCCATCACACATCACCGTCATGGATATTTCGTGTTGGAGAAATGACGCTCTGGACGCAGCGGGTAGCAGAGTCATAAATGTGTCACTGTCAAACACGAGTATGTATTAAATTTCCACGGCGGCTTCGATGAATGTGCCACCGGTACGCATGCATCTGCATACGTTTATAAATTCATTTTTGTATATATTACATACAGTCACTCACATTCAAAGTCGGGCAGATGCATACGAAAACTTCTAGACATAATATCTATGTTTTGATGAAAGAAAACACGTTCTACCTTTTTCTGTTTTTTCACAAAAATTGTTTTATTTAAAAACAACAAAAAAAATATATTCCAAGTTGCTTTATAAAATGTTAATGTATAAAAAACTGAAAAAGGCCACTTCTCTGTCTCACATTTAAAGTCGGGCAAACCATGTTTTGCAAATATGCATACCGTTATTTCTAAATTTTCTATACTTGTATTAAAAGTTATTGTTCATTGTTGCCTTGTCAATCATTGGGTGAGTTTATAAAAGTATTTTGCAAAATGCCGCGTAACGGTAAACAGTCTACATTGGAGGAACGCAAAATAGTAATTCAACTGCACTTAGACGGAAAATCTGAGCGAGCAATATCGAAATTGATAAAAAAAAGCAAGTCAACAGTGCACGATATTATTGCTAGATACAATGAAAATGGTTTCATTGCAAATAAGCATCGTGGAACCCGTTCGAAGAAGCTTTCCTCCAAAGATGAGAGCATGGTGCTAAGGGAAGTGAAGAAAAATCCATTCATTTCTGCTCCAAAATTAACTGCGATGGTTAAAGAAGCTTCTGGGGTTGAGGTAAATCCCGAAACAATAAGAAGACTTCTTCGAAAAAATGATTTTCACGGCCGAGTTGCGCGGAAGAAGCCCCTAATAAGCAAGAAAAACCAAAATGACCGGCTTGTTTTTGCTCGCCAATATATGGCTAAGGATTTCGATTTTTGGAGCACTGTAAGTGGGGAAAAAATAACAATTTCATGATTTTAATATTCATTCTTTAGG